>PVLC010005349.1:27500-77196 GCA_004027655.1 Graphiurus murinus | reverse complement strand
GAAGTTCTGGGAGGAATTGGTTGGGAAGAAGAAGCGGTTGGGAAGAGGTTGGCCGGGTTGCTGGGGAAGTCCTGGGAAGAAAGTTTGTGGGTTACTAGTGGAAGACGGGTTGCTAGAGAGAGGGGTTATTGGAAGTTTGTAGGAAAAGCACTATTTGGAAAGACGACCTCAGCACTGTGTTTGTTATCGTTTGTGCAACACCTTGATCCCAGAAAGAGAGAGTTATAATAAAAGAGGTTCGAACCAGTAGCATTTAGCCGGCGTCTTTTATTGGGGCCTCATGGCTGAGGGTTCAGCCTGGGGCGCCCGATACTCGCTGACAGAGCATTTCATAGTTGAGGAACTAGTAGAAATGGCACAAGTCAAATAAGCTTCGGCCACTTTGTCCTTGGTTTCTATAGCTTTTTGCAATTCACTCAAAGTCTTTATTGGTAAAATAAGGTCGATATGACGAGCTTGTAAAATGGACATGGTAATAGAATGGCAGGAATCTGAAGCCCTTGGAAAACTTCGTGACACTATTAGATGCAAAACAATGTTTGCCAATGTTACATCTGCAAGATGGCCTGACTCCAAGGTATATTTCAGGGTATTTTAGTAGAATGTGCCATATGTTTTGTTTTGTTTTGCTTGAAGAACCACCTAGTAGAGCTAGAGGATGCCCTTCTTATTTATACTGAGCTAAAAGGTGATATTTTTATTTATACTCAGAACTGGAAAGGTAGTAAGTGAAAAATAGAAGTCATAACTGAAAGACTGCAAAATTATTGTTATTTTACTTTTTTAGTTACAAAAACAGTGGGAAGCTAGTTCAACTCAAAACTGTTTCCTCCTATCTATTTTGTGTAAGACAGTATGTAACTCGCAAAGAGAAAAAAAAGTCAACGACGACAAATAGATTTCTCCTGACCTTTGAGGAAACAAAGAACTCAAACACAAGTTCAGTAAAGTAATTCTGACATGCAAAAATATTGACATTTGGAGAGGACCTCAAACTGCAGAGGCAGAAGGGGGGAAATGAAAGAGAATTTGACACAAACACAGGTACAGAGGAGGATAGAAATGAAGAGTAACAACAGATATGAATTAGGCGGTGACGTCTGATCTTTGGCTTCCCCCTCCCTTGAATAGGTGGGAATCATAGAATGAAAGATAGCAACTTCCAACCTGGAAAAGTCTGTATGTAATGGAATTGCTAGAAGAGTCTTAAAGACGAAATCACCTGGGAATAATATTGCTTTAGAGTAAAAGTGTTCATCCTGTTTAAAAGAGACCGAAGAAGGTGTGGAATAGAAACAGAGATATAATAGGAAACCATTGTAGAAGTACTTACTGGCAAGAGGTAGAAAAATCACAAGCAGAGAGCGGAATTAAAATAATGACAGAACACATCAGGGGCTTATTAGGATGTAATGGCCAACATTTATAATACTATTTGGAGAAATTCAATAATAGAAAATACAGTGAATATCTCTAATAACTTTATTTTTTTCAAAAAAGGCAATTTCTTAATATAATTGAGAAGCCAGAAAGATTGGTGCAATGGGAGACATTAACAAGGAAATCATGAAGAACCATGTTTTCCTCTATATTAACTAACTGAGCAGCACAGAAGCTGTAAAAGTATAAGAAAAGTAAGAGAAGCCACAATCCTTTTAAGACTAAAGAAGATAAGCTTTACACATTTCTGGAATGTTGAGGAATGCTGCATGTCAAGAGAAGTTTTTATAGAAGCACTAAAAATGCTCAGTGTAGCAGCAGAAAAGTAAAAGGACAACTAGATTGTACTTGAAGTTCTGTTTGTTGATTTACTTTTTATGGCATATATTTCAGATCATTGTGATAAACATGAACATTGGGAAATCGATTATAGCAGTCAGGATATCAACATATCCATCATCTCGTGGAGTTAGTTTTCATGGGTGTGGTAGGAGCATTGAAAATCTACTCTCTTGATGAACTTTCTGAGTATAGCACTATTCACTATGGTTCTTATACTGACTGAGTAGACACCTGTCCATTCTTCCTGTTCCCAAAATGGGGAAGTAGAGTCATTCACCTTGACTGTTTGGTCTATGCAGAGAAAATATCCATGTCAAGGCTTGCTGAAAGTGAGCATTCTAACATCAGGGAAATCATTTTTAATACATATTCATAATGATTTTTAAACTATCCCCTTCCATGGTTATGAAACATTAATTTTGCAAAGACACTTTACATACTTTCCACTTGGCTCTTTAACTGTGCTAAAGTGCAGACTATGACAGTTGTTATTAATTTGATTTTACCAACGAGGGATCTGGGACATCTGGAAACTTGACGAGATGTAACCTGTGGTTGCATAGGTTAGAAATGGCATCTCACATTTGCATTCCGTTGCAGTTTTAAAAAGATGTTATTAAGCTGGTCATTACGGTGCATGCCTGTAATCCCAGTACTTGAGAGGCTGAGACAGGAGGATTTCAGGTTTGAGGCCAGCCTCAACAATTTAGTGAGGGACTCGGCAATTTAGTGAGACCCTGTTTCAAATTTAAAAAAAATAATAAAATGTTCTGGGAGTGTAGCTCAGAGGTAGAATGCCCCTGGGTTCAATCCCCGGTAACAAACAAACATACACATACATAAACATACACAAACACAAAAGATGCTATCATTACATACTGTACAAAGGTTTAATTGTAAAACCTAAAAAAATGATAATTGTGAGGCCCTGTGTATGTTTGTAATACCATTATAGTCACTATAACACTGATTTGAGTGGTAATAAATATATCATGATAATTTTGCAGTTTTATTATGTAAACCTGAAGGAATACCCCAAATAACAAGTTTTTAGCTGGGCATTAAGAAAATAGTACATTTTCTATTTCTAAATTATTAGTTTGCTCCTTCATCTAGTACATATCTGAAGCTGTATATAACAATAAAGAAATTTATCAATTCATAAGTTTTATTGTTTTCCAAGGAAAAAAAATCACGAACCCAATTATTTGTTTAAGAAATTTTGACTCCAGACAGGAACTGTCAAACTGTCTATCTCTTTGAATGTAAATGAATGTCAGACACATTTATATAATAAAATCACATTTGGTTTATAAAGGACTATAATCTGAAAAGGTAGGTAGCTTTCTGTTTTGATTTGCACTCACACCAAGGACAAAAGTAAAAGCATGGATTTGATTATGATAGCCATGATACAAAATTTGACAGTGGAGAAGAACTCAAAAACAAGGCAGCCCTGTTCAAGATGAGGTGAAGGAATTTTGATTTGAAGAGAAGTCAGGTAAAAATGGAAGTCAACTTATTCACAATTCATTTTTATTATTTGCAATTTTGACATAGAAGGGCTTTCTATCTGAAGAATGCATTATGTCACTGTCAACATCATTTAAATTATGATGTCAGACTAATGTACAAATAGAAGCACATTATAAAAAAATTTAGAAATAATAAAAAGGAAAAAAGAACTTCTATTTCCTCATCCTCCCTTATTTTTTTCAAAGCTCTTGTGTACAAGATGCCAGCAAAAAAAAAAAAAACAACAAAAAACCCCAAAAAACTCCTATTGTAAGTTCCCTGAGTGAATATGAGTGTGATACTTTATTTGTACATGTATATGAGACAATTTCAGAGCCAAATTTGGTGGATTTGAAACACATAAATTTGGTTCTATTCAGAGGGAATTCTAAAACTCGTGGGGTAGATAATTTAAAACACTAATGTTATTCTTGACATTTTTCTTGTGAAAGATCAACCCTGAATAATTCCATCTGAGACTAATTTCAGTTTAGGGACACTGTCTCATTTACTGGTGGCAGTAAAACTAGAGCCTTGTGACAACATATAGATGAACTGCTCCGTGTTTTTGTAACAGTTCTCTGCACACGTTGGTTGAGTGTGATGTGGCAAATATTCAAGTGCTCTTTTCAAGAACAGATGGCTGAGACACAATTAATAAGGAGCCTTGAGTTATTTGCATATTCATTAGATAATATCAGTTATTCCTCAGCCAGAACAAAGAATTACACAAATGGCATTCATGTCTCCTCCCATTAACACATTATTAAAAGCAAAATGTCTGTGTTAAAAATGAGACAGATAGTGATCCTTGACTGCAGAGCACCCTAGCATTATCCATTTGGGTTTTTAACATGATAATAAAAGCGTGTTGTCCTGTGTAATTTATTTCTGCCTTTATCAGACAGGGTAGAGAAGACAGAATCCTGCTGCTTTCTCCTGCCCTACCTCTTTATTTTTCTTGCCTCCTTAGATGATTGCCAGGAGAGAGGCTGTGTTGGAAAAAAACTAAGCATATTTTATTTTAGTTTTTAAAAGAATGGCCAGAGAACCAGGGGTAGAACTAAAGAATAAAAACCAAAAAATTTTCTATCACTGGAATTCACTTAAAAGTGCTTTTTGGTTGCTATTTTGCCGATAAACTCAGAAAAAAAATCAAATCATTTTTTAAAAATGTGTAAGTTGATAGATGACACAGTGTTTTTATGTTTATATCATGTGTAACATGTTCTGAAATGTTAATACATCATGGAATGGTTAAATTGGGCTAATGAACAAAGGGATTCCAGGAAAAAAAATAAAATCACAATATTAATTGAAATAAATACAAAAGATCACAGATTTAACTTTCAATCTGGTTTTTATTTTAAGAAATTCAATTGAATTACTTCCCTTTATACTGTGGATTATTAATTATCACTTACCTTGATGTTAGTATGCAAGAGTGCTGGGAAATTGTCAAAAATCGAAAATAAATGATCCATGTATTAATTTAGAAATTAAAATAAAGTATGAGAATTTAAGTGAAACAATTTATGATAAACATGAACTTCTAGCCGGGCGTGGTGGCGCAGGCTTGTAATCCCAGCATTCGGGAGGCTGAGACCGGAGGATCCGGGTTCGCGGCCAGCCTCAGCTACCTAGTGAGGCCCTCCGCAACTTAGTGAGACTCGGTTTCAAAATAAAGAATAAAAAAATAGGGCTGGGGGTGTAGCTCGGAGGTAGACTGCCCCTGAGTTCAATCCCCAGTACCGCAAAAAACAAAAAACAAAAAACAAAAAACAACAAAAAAAAACATGAACTTCTACTACAGATTTAATATTTAACTTTTGTATATTTCTAGTTAATGTGTAGCACTCGGGATAAGTATAATGAACACTGTAGAGTAACTCAGTGTTTTCAGAATTTTCAGTTAAGGATATGTTATAGTTGACATATTTTATTTTTCAATTGTCAAAATATAACAAATGTTGTATGCATCCAAACACACAGGTATATGTCCCCATATACCTGTATGTGGAATACTGAAGAAAATTAAAAAGATACCTTTTTTTTGCGGTACTGGGGATTGAACTCAGGGGCATTCTACCTCCGAGCTATACCCCCAGCCCTATTTTTTATTCTTTATTTTGAAACCGGGTCTCACTAAGTTGCGGAGTGCCTCACTAGATAGCTGAGGCTGGCCGCGAACCCGGATCCTCCGGTCTCAGCCTCCCGAAAAGATACCTTTTTTTTTCAGATGATATCTTTTTAAAGATAATCTTTTTCATAAAATTGTCTCGAGTTGATTTAAAGCTGAATAAATATAGCCAGAATCCATCTACATTGTTAATTTTGTTTATTAATAATGCAGGTGCTTTTGGAGTAGCGCCTTGAGCCAGTGAAGACCTGCAGAAATGGAAGCCAGTGGGGATCAGGGCTCGCTGCTGCTGGCAGCTTCCTCTGTGAAGTGATCACTGTGGTGGAAAGCCTGATTCAGTCCATTGCTGCCCGTCATCTCCCATCCTGCAGTATTCTTTTCCTAAACACGGAAGAGATCACCACAGTGTTCCGTTCTGACACCAGACCCATGAAAGGTGGAGCAGTGCTTCCCTGGCCCCACTGGTACCACGTGCAAGACTTGCCATTTCAACGCCTTTATCTCATTCCTGTCAAATGCCTCTGAGCTCCCAGACACTGGGTCTCTGCTCATCACACCAAGGGTGGTGTGTTCATCAGCATTTCCACCACCATCATCTGAAAGATTGACCACATCACTTAGAGGAAGGAAGATTTGTTTGCTCCTGGTTTATTCCATGTGAGGCCGGGGACCGCAGATCCCCGAGCATGGTGGTGGAAAACAGAGAAAGGGAGAGAACGTGAGCTGTGTTCTTCACATCATGGAAGCTAGAAGGAAGCCAGATAGAATCAAGGGGAAGAGAACTATATAATCCCCAAGGCTGCACCCCCAGGGAGCCACTGTCTCCAGCCATACTCTATCGACCTGAGGTATCACCCAGATAAATCCATTACATGTCAACCTTGAGCTTCATGCATGAGCGCTTTAGGGGAACACTCTTTATCTAACCATGCTGTGTGGAAACTACTTCAAACTCCACTGACGGTAGCCCAGACTGTGGGGCTGAATCTTAGACGAGGTTGCATGGTGGTTCATTTCCTCCTCACTGAATACACAGACACCATGTGTAATCATCTGTCTACATTGTTGATGACCTATGAGAGTTGCTGGCATGTGTCCCAGACTCTCACCATCAGGTCTGGGGAGAAAACATTTTATCAATCCCCAGAAATAGGACCAGAGGTTGCCTTGATCCATTTATGGCTTAGTTTAACTCTCTCTCTCTCTCTCTCTCTCTCTCTCTCTCTCTCTCTCTCTCTCTCTTTCTCTCTCTCTCCCTCTCTCCCTCTCTCCCTCTCTCCTTTTCATACACACAGATTTTTTTTTTCAGGAATTGGAAGGTTTATATTAATGAAAAATATGCTCAAATTTTCTCATGCCCCCTGTGTGGTATGATAAAAGATACACAAACAAAATCAGCATCTGAATATCACAAAGAGTCTCAGATAATTTTAAGAGAAATTCTTTATCACATCACACTTCTGTCAGAAAGAGGGAAATGTAGTAATATGTTCAGTATCTCATAGATAGTCAACAAAATCCTCACTCAGCACACTTTTTTTCTCACCTTATTCCCACAATTATCCTATGACGAAGAATCCATCTAAGGTACAATTCTCATTTTTCCTTATTTGTAGATAAAGATAATGCTACCTATCCTGCACTGCTTTATTTTGACTAAAGACACAGTGAAGAACCTGACATACAGAGAGGTTATATAGTGTGTGCAGGTTAAACACCCCATGAATAGTTGAAGCAGAGTTTAAACCACTCACATTAGGAACAGCTGTGCTCCTGTCGCAATAATTTTATCATCTGTGTTGTTAATTGTGTATCAGCTGAGGGCAGAGATGTTTTCCTTCAGGGAAATAGACTTTCTGGTTATGGCACCTCCCAGAATATAGTGAGTGATTATGAAGATGCCTCTTGTACCTGACATATTGCCAAGATCAAACCTTGAGTCTTAATAGATGTATCTGAAGAAAAACAGTTAAGATAATGAAACATGATATGCAGGTGTGTCTATAGCATGCTGCATCGATTTCTCAGTAGGTTCGAACAATTGAATATAGGCTCTAAAATGACACATAGAACCTAAATAAATGTTTTTGAATACCCGATTTTGCTAGCTTAGGTTTTCATGACAATTTTATCCTTACTCAATAATTACTGACTGAGTAGGTGATTTTTCATAGGCACGGAGAGGCACACAGGTCAGTTAAGTCCCTTCTCCAGCAGGAGATGCAGATATTGTAAAAAGCGACATTACAATAGGAGACAGTATACAGTAGGCTGTAGAACCACAAAGTGTTTTAAGAATTGCACAGTGCTGAAGGAAGTGAGAGTTTAGCCAAATTTCAATAAGGAAAGATTTGAATAGGCAGGGGAGGTGTGGAGGGAGATCCAGGTGGTAGAATAGATCATGTGGATGATGCTTTGGCAATCAGAAACTATATGGTATTGGAAGATTTTCACTTGGAGTGCAGAGCATGATAGGAGTAAGAAAGAAGACTGTAAAGAATGACTTGAGTCAAACCCAGGGAGGGAAGTGAACTTGACTTTATTTGTTAAAGCTGAGAGGAGGTGCTAGATATCAATCAGCATCGGAGCTGGGTGGTCAGCTTTGGAAACCAGAAGAGGATCCTGGCTAATGGCTTCTCAGCCAGCACCCCAGCATGCTCTGCAGGTGTGCCATGAGATACTCACCAGGCCTATGCCTCTTCTGGTGGCTACCGTAACCAGTAGCCACATCCCAGGTGCTTCTGAGCTGGGTCCAGCAGTGCAGATTCTGGTAGTGCTGCAGGCTTGAGTGCTGAGGACTCTCCTTCCAGGTCCAAGCTGAGTACAGCGCTGCAGCTCACCATGATGAAGGGGCCCCAGAGACCTTGTGCAGTTACTCTGCTATAATTCAAAGGAGGACTGCCAGTAACTCAGCAGCTCACCTGTCCAGGGAGAGAGACAAAGATGACTTCTGGTGGGCCTGGCCCAGGAAGTGGCCCTGACTTCAACAACACAGGATGCTTCTGCCCTCTACAGCCTGGTGCCCTTTAAGTGAGGCCTATGCCAGCACCAGGATGACAGTTCTAAAAGCTCACCCCTGTTCTACAATACAAACTTTAGCATTATTTTAAATTACTTGACATTCAAAAGTTTAACTAGATTTAAAATATATTTGCAACGTCACCAAGAAAATTCAACGCTACATTTGCCAACAAAAATCAATTATTATGAAATTTGAATTGCTGTAAATGTGTCATTGCTTTTTTATCGCCCTATATGGACAAATTTTCACATCAATCTATCAGGAACTTGAAGAGATCATTAAAAGTGTTTGTCAGGAAGAGGGCGCAGCCGTTTCGAACACACAAAACCTGATATGAAACATGGTGTTTCCAGAAACAAGCTGAAGTTTCTCACTGAAAGATTTGAGAATATTTTATTTGGAAGTTTTATACAAATCTAACATTTAAATGTGGTTTTTTTTCTTCTATACTTGAATTTAAAGAATTTTTCATCCCCAGGAGAGAAAAACACTTTCAAACAGCCAAGCAATGCTCATCATTCCTTTAAATGTACCTGAGAAAAATATTCCATGGGTAAAATTTATATTATTTCTTTTAAAATAAATATGCTTCTTCAAAAAATAGTTAAAAATCTACATTAGCAAATCACATCATGAAACATTCATTCCAATTATAGTCAATCTTCATCTTATTTCATCTCATAAAATGCTTACTATTTTCTACCTCCTATTAAAAATAAAATCACATGCTAGGACATGGACCAATTAATCCTTCTGTAGTTTTGATATTTCTTTTGCATTATATGTAAGAAAAGTTTGATCATGATGTCTGTGGACTAATTTATGAATTTTGAAAATTTAATCTCACTTACTAATTTCTAAAATCTAACCACCATCATTCCATAAACACACACAGAAATGTATCCATGTTTATAAAAAAATCATATTCTTAATACTTATATCTTTCTTTTCACTTTAACAACTATAAAGTGCACCTAAATCTTGCATTGCATAACTAAAAGTAGAGCAAAGAATATCTGCATGCAAATGTATTCTTGCTTTTAGCAGTTATTCAGAACATAAACCAACAATCTTAAATCTGGCAATTTTTAATAATGATGGTTTTCTAATTTACCTAACAAGTTGTATTCAATGATATGTGCTAAGACATTTACTTTAATTGAGGAATGGTAATTGGATTTTTAGATAGAAAAAAATAAAACTTACTTTGCTGCTGGGTATATGGCTTAGTCAGGTTTTTTTTTTTTTTTTTTTTTTTTTTTTTTTTTTTTTTTTTTTTTTTTTTTTTTTTTTTTTTTTTTTTTTTTTTTTTTTTTTTTTTGGTACTTGGGATTGAACTCAGGGGCATTCTACCTCCGAGCTACCTCCCCAGTCCTATTTTTTATTCTTTATTTTTGAAACAGGGTCTCACTAAGTTGCAGAGTGCCTCGCTAGGTAGCTGAGGCTGGCCACGAACCCGAATCCTCTGGTCTTAGCCTCCCAAATGCTGGGATTACAAGCGTGCGCCACCATGCCCGGCTCATAGTTAGCTTTTCTATCACTGTGACCACAATGTTCAATAAAGAACAACTTAGAGGAAGAAGAGTTCACGGTTTTGGAGCTTCCATCCATGTTTAGCTGGCTCCAAAGCAGAGACATCTCAGTGGCAGGGCATGGTGGGAAAAGGCTGGCCTCACAGTATGGTGGTCAGAAGCAGAAAGAGCAAGAGGAGGGGGGTCAGTAAGAAATAAAGTTCTCAAAGCCACACCTACAGTGATCCACCTCCTGCAACCATGCCCAACCTATGAACCTTCCTGTGATGCCAACACATGAGCATTTCTAAGGGACATTCCACGTTTAAACCATAACAGTGTGCAAATAAAAATGGATTTCACCAAACAGGTTGCACAGAAGACAGGAGCCAACTACTTGAAATGAGTAACATGAACAGCACATGTCATCTTATAAAAAAGTTATATTGGCAAAATATATTGAAATTTAACACTTTAATATCACCAGAGTTTGCTGTTGGACAGACCAACACCCAGTTTCAACTGTTTAAAAAAGCACCTACTTATTCTTGCTCACAGGTCAACTGATCATCCTGACAGTTCTGCTGCCAGAGAGAGGAAAGCTGGTCTTGTCAGTGCTGATCTGCCCGCATCCTGCTCAGTCTACGTGGCGGGTGGACCACGCTTCCCACCTGCTTTGTGGTTATTCAGCCTGCTACCATGTCACTGGCTAAGATGGGACGCTGGGTTTCATCCTCTAGAAGGCCACCCAAGCTCCAGTCACGAGCCACTGGGGTCCTTGAGGAAGCACTGAGAGCATACTCTGGGAGACCCATTGCCAATCTCCTGGGTCCTGTCTGTCATCGTCCTGTTGCCCAAAGCCAGGCTCACGTCAGGACACACGTGTGACAACATATGACTACGAGAACTATGGAAAACTTGAGAGCAGCTCTACCAGAACTTTCCGGGGTGATGTTTTGATATTTCTATCTCCTCCTTCACAGAACAGTGGAGTAAATATGGTATTTTGAACTAAAAAGGTAGTAGTCATGGCAATTGATATATCTTGAGAAGACCCTTCTGGGAGTGCTTTCTTTCAGATTCAGAAAAACGTAAGAATATTATGAACAGGTGACGCATCTTTTCACTAAGTCACAGCCAGGTTTTATTCTTTGTTTTCATAAAGTTAATAGATGATCTAATGCAGCCGTCCATTGACTTACATTATTAATGATAAACTTTGATGACAACACAGTATATCATAACTAAAAAGAGTTCTAAGAAAGGAGCAACACTTTTTTTCACAAACTGCACACTCCCCACAATGCCACTTACTTATTTATAAGAGCAGTGAATCTTAGGTATTACGTATATTTAAAAAAATTAAATAGGATATATGTGAACCCTGAATATTTGTAACAGAAGGTAAGTTTATTGTATTGATATATAAAACTAATTGACAAAAGTCTAGCTCATCTCATTAAGTGATGGTTTTCCAAGAAAGTTCTATATTTTATATATTTTCCAAAGTTCTAAAGTATTTATATTTTGATGAATTGAATAGTAATGATTATTAAAAACATGGGTTCAGAGATCAGTATTGCTACTTAGATTCTTATGGTTACAGGAATTTCTTTTTTACTCTGTATGTGCTAACCTGAGGGTGTGTGTGTGTGTGTGTGTGTGTGTGTGTGTGTGTGTGTGTGTGTGTGTAGCCCCTGGAAACTTTACTTCTGCAGCCTCTCTGCGGGACAGGAACCATGGGTGGTATAGACAACACTCCAACACAGGTGTGATGTGCCTGCAAGCTCACTGTGGCCACCTTCCAAAGATGCCCTTCCCTTCCATCCAGATTCCCTCTGGATAAAGATTGCACTGAATCTCCAGCTACCTATTAGCTGTCTTTCAATCCACTCTACAACACAGAGGGAAATAAGAGATCTCACTCACTAGGATCCAAAAGATCTCCCAAACCTCCAAAACCTAAAGTTTGTAGAAACATGAGAGGAATTTGTATTTCCAGTTTCCCACTTCAGGAAAAAATATGCATTGTACCATGCAAAATTAATGATCTAGTGATACAGAACAAAAGAAAATTGCCTTTCATTTGAAGTCACATCATATAAGCTCTGGCTATCATTTAAATCTTATATTAATTCAACAAATATTTACTACTGTTGTTGGCTAGGCACTATATCTAAATGATGTGGTGAATTAAAGGTAGATTCTGCCCTCCAAATTTTTACAATGTAATAAATGAGGACAAGCATAAAATCAGGTAAATGCAATAAATTACTTCAGTGTTATAAAAATGAATAGGGTATTGTGGAGTACAAAGGAAAGGAGGGAGAATTCTTGTCTAGGCGAAAGTCAAGAGCAAGAAATAGAATAGAGATTGCCAGGAGCTGCGATGCAGAAATATGTAGATATTGGTCAAAAGGCACAGATTTTCAGAGGAACAGGTTCTGGAGACCTAATGTACAGTGTGGGTGGTGATGAATGCCCTAATAAATTTGATTGTGATAAGCATTACTCAATGTATATGTACATCAAAGCATCCTGTTGTGTACCTTGAATGTATTCAATCTTTCTTTGACAAATGTTTCAAGAGAATAAAAGAGAAGACCATAAATAAATAGTGAAGCATTCACAGACTTTGAGAGATTTCTTGGTAA
This sequence comes from Graphiurus murinus, assembly GCA_004027655.1. NCBI lineage: Eukaryota > Metazoa > Chordata > Mammalia > Rodentia > Gliridae > Graphiurus > Graphiurus murinus. The sequence goes on along the minus strand of PVLC010005349.1, from coordinate 64,572 downwards.
TTAAAACATCGTAGCAAAATAAAAATTCAACATACGAAAAAAGACCTAATAATTCAAAGGAGAACAAAGAAAGATAATGTATAAGAATGAGAATGTTATCCCAGAACACATTTCAACAGAGAATATGCCTGACTTTGAGACCATAAGATGAATAATGAATAGTGATTGGTTAAAGTCAAAGGCTACGATGAAGATGATTTGGAAGAGTGATGAGGGAATGGGTTGTGGGTGTAACAAAGGTAAATTTCCATCTTTCATAATAGAAAGGCAGAGACGATGACTAACAAAGTGTACTGAGAAATACCAGAATGATAATATTATTTAGAAATAAATTAGTAACAAGAGGACACAAGGAAAACAACATAAGCAGCAACAGTCAGGAAGAGACACCTGCAGAATTCTGGCTGGGCACTCCATTGCTGTGTCTTGAGCCTCTGAGATTTGTATCGTCTTTCCCTCTGCTGGGCTAAGACGTGCTTTGGGGCATGACCACCTTCACTGCATACTACAGCACAGGGCACTGCAGGATATGTTTCCTCACCTACATTTCAACAAATATGTGCAGGGTCACTCGTCCTTGGTAGAAGTGCATGAGTTACACACTGAAACTATTAATGCCTGAGTTCATAATACTGAACTATGTGTTTGGTGCTCTTTTGAAAATTCTGAAATGATTTCACTTCGAACACAATCTCTACTGATAAAGCTATGCTTAAAACTATGTATTTATTCCTTTTGTTGAGGTCAAAGAACGGGAAAATGAAATGTTTTTAGTAAAATTAGCTAAAAATGCAACTAATCATCACTTGTTCAAGAGAAACACTGGTTGGGAATCTTTTTAAGAAAGAAGAGGCATGACCACGGCCAAATGGTCAAGATCAGTGTTCACTGCGAGTCCTGTTGGTTGCATGGTCTCCTGTCACCACGCAATGAGAAGGAACTTTACCTCTGTGGTCTTTCTCCCAAAGCCCACATCCCATTTTAACCCTGAGAAGAACATCAGACTTCCCCGCTGAGGGGCCTTCTACAGCATTTCAACTGAGGGACCTTCTCCTCAATGGATAAGTACTTACCAGTCCTCATCAAAACTGTGATGGCCAGCCAAGCGTGGCAGCCCACACTTGTAATCCCAGTACTTGTGAGGTTGAGACTGGAGGATCCGAGTTTGAGGCCAGCCTCAGCTACTTAGTGAGGCTCTCTGCAATTTAGTGAGACCCTGTTTCAAAGTAAAGAATAAAAAATAGGCTGGGGGTGTAACTCAGAGGTAGAATGCCCCTGGGTTCAATCCACAGTACCACAAAAAAAAATCTGTGATGGCCATTACAAACTAGGACAGCCTGAGCACTGGCCACAGCCAATAAGACTTTCAGAGCACAGAGCTACTAAATGGGAGGTGGGGTCCTGAAACAGAGGAAGGACATTAGACAAAAACTCAGGAATCTGATGGGCTACAGAGTTTAGTTGATGCATTAGTGTTAATTCATTAACTATGCCAAATTAACCACACTAATATGAGGTGTTAGTAACAAGAGAAACTGAGTGAGGAATATATGAGGAATTTCCATGATGTGTAGCTTTTCCATAAATCTAAAACTATTCTATTCTTTATTTTGAAACCGGGTCTCACTAAGTTGCGGGGTGCCTCACTAGGTAGCTGAGGCTGGCCGCGAACCCGGATCCTCCAGTCTCAGCCTCCCGAATGCTGGGATTACAAGCGTGCGCCACCACGCCCGGCTATCTAAAACTATTCTAAATGAACAGTTCATTTGAAACACACTTCACGATTCAGATCACTCACAAAGGAGGGATTCAGGATGTGTATTTCTGATAAAGTAAAAAAAATTAACAAGTGAATGATAATGGTGTACCTCTCATAAATCACAGGTAAGCAACACCTTTCTTAAAATGAGGAAATAAAGTCCCAAGATGTCTAGGAATTTGTCCAAAATTTTAACCACTATATCTTACTACGTTAATGAATCTACTATTTCTCATCCATGTAAATATTGAGTCCTGAGAAATTTGTATTCACACATCCTTTCAAATTTGATTTGGTTTAAAAATTTAATGAGATTCTGTGTCCACTGGTAGGAGAGGCAGGGGCCCTTACTTCTGAGGAAGGGTCATGTGATGAATGCTGAATGGAACTTGAGGAACCTTCCAGAAAACCATGGGAGAGATGAGGGAGGGCACACTGGTAACCTAAGGCCAGAGCAGGCAAAGATGGGAACACTGAAAAGACCACATTTGAGAATAAATTCTCAGGATTGAATTGTCACATGTTGTTAATACATTAGGAAAGAGAAGCTCTTAAGAAAGACAAATTTTTTTTAAAAATGAGATGTTAACCAGATAAGATGGTGCACACCTGTAAAACCAGTACTTGTGAGGCTGAGATAGGAGACTCTTACAGATTCCAAGGCAGCTTCAGAAACTTAACAAAGCCCTCTGCAACTTAGCAACACTCTGTTTCAAAATACAAAATAAAAAATGTTTGGCAGTGTAACTTGGAGGTAGAATGACCCCGGGATCAATCAATCTCTAAGGACCAAAAATAAATAAATAAAATACTGAGGTATTGCCTCAAGGTTTTCATTCTGATTAAAGCAAGGAAAAGAAGGAAAAGGGCTCTCTCTCTCTCTCTCTTTCTCTCTCTCTCTCTCTCCTCTCCCTCTCCCTCTCCCTCTCTTTCATTCAGTACCCATCTTCCATGACAAATATTTCTTTATTTGTCAATCAATTGCACTGGCAGTTGTATGGGGCAGTAGAAGCAAAAGTAACTGCAGCCACATCCTCCAATCTAGAGGGAAAAAAAAAAACTCAAAGCCGTTGCCTCAGGCTCAGAGACTATGTTAAAAGCTCTATAAAATATATTATATTTTGTACCTTGAATAATGAATTTCTAATGGGATTTATGGCATTTGTAAAAGGTCCTAGCAAATTTTTGTCAAATTAATATCTATTCTCACAGTGGTGAAACTATCTGGTGGAAATTGGGTTAAAGAAATTATATAAGTAACAAAGAGAAATACAGAGAACCACATCATTAATCATTTGGACGAAAATTCCAGTTTCTGTAGTTATAGGAAGTGACAAATATTCCCAGTGATTTAGGAGGGAAGGGTGGCAAACTAATACAGAGCTGTGGAAACAGACATAAAATCATTTGGAAAGGTTTAAAGTGCTATGTAAATGTTACATTTTTTATTATGAAGCATTGCAATGGCAAAAAAGAAAAGCATGATTGTTTATTTATTTATACCTGTGTCAAAGACTGCTGTTTGTATACTCAATATCCATTTTACCTCCTTTCGTGCTAACTGAAGACTGGCTTTACTTCCATGGCTGCATGTCCTTTGCAAAAGAAACAGGCACGCCAAAGCTACCTAGAGACAGTGGAGCAGCACAGGCCCTGCCAATCACCTGGGGCTGGAAGTTCATGGCTGGAGAGTCTGAGAAATACTAGAATCTGACTTGAGTGAAAGGTGTTTTTGCCCTGTCCATTCCTTATCTTCCTGGCTGGAAGAAGATATGATATTACATGTAGCTATAACCCTAAGATTGACCAAGAAAGGAAGACCAAGACAAGGGCAAGAGGCTGGGCTGCACCATTCTTGAACTTCTGGACCAACCTCCAGAACTCTTGTTGAAATTATCAGAATAAGGCGATGGGTTCCATGAGAGCCTTGAAGCAAATGCTACGGGTCCTCTGATAATCTCTGGTGAATTCTACATCTGCTTGATAGTAGCCCATCTTATTGGGAAAAGAGGGAGAGAGAGATTCACATCATTGAGTGTGGGAATCAGTGCAACATGCAAACAGGAATGAGAAAGGTCAAGTTCTAGAAAAACAAGGTCCAAGGAGGTGACAAAGCTGAGAAATTTGTACATTGAAACTGACAGCACATGGCACTTCGTAATTGGGAAAAGCAGGCCTCACAAATCTGTTTCTGTGCTTTCTAAAGACTCAAACAAAATGAAGTCGAAAATTAGTTAAGGCATTTACAGACAGTGTAACAGAATATATTACTTCCAGTATATTCTAGAAAAAGTGCCCCTTTTCTAAGTTTACAAAGAGAGAATTTCTTCTATTGATCTTTATAAAAAGAGAGCTTTAAGCTGGACATGGTGGTTCATGTTTGTAATCCCAGTACTTGGGAGGCTGAGACCAGTGGATCTGGGTTTGCAGCCAACCTCAGATCCTTAGTGAAGCCCTCCACAACTTAGTGAGACCCAGTTTCAAAATAAAGAATAAAAAAATAGGGCTAGGGTACAGCTCAGAGGTAGAATGTACCTGGGTTCAATTCCCAGCACTGCAAAGAAAAAAAAGAGGGCCTTATAATACTTAAGTACTTAAGTTCTAAGTAATATTACACAAAGTAAAACAACAACAACAACAAAACCATGAGTCCATTTCATGCAGCTACTGTTCACGGCACATGCTAATGGAAACCCATAGGAAAAAAATCAGATTTTTCAAGTGTGTGGATCCAACCACTGCTACCCAGAAGCTGGAGGGAAACCCCCGGTGGCCACAACTGCTGAGAGCTGGTGTAGGCAGCTGAGTACACTGTGTTTTGTCTATTACCTCTCCCTTCTAGAACAGAAGCCCACAGGAGCCAGGATGTTTAACTGTTTAAATTCCTGCTCTCTCTCAATGCTCGGCACCATCCGCCTGTGGGTGCACCGTGAATATTTTGAAACCTGGGAGTGCTGACTAAAAGCTGGCTTCTTGCCAAGAGTCAGGAAGCCCGGAGACAGCAACACCACAGACCAGATGATGTCACTCGATCGGCTAAAAAATGTCACATGGTTTATCTCCAAAGCTTGACAGCACGAGTCTTCAACCATGGGTGTGCAACCAACAGTGCTGGAAAGGGAGTTACACACGTGGCACCTCAATTGCATGTACATCTATCAAAAACAGTGGCTTCCCAAACCAGGAGGGGGAGTCAGTCTTGCTGAGGAGTGGTAGCAGAGAGAGTTTGGAGACGCTCACGCCTGCAAACATTAAAACTGTTCCCTATTCAAACAGCTCTTCATCCAGTTTTTCTTGCCTCCCCCTCTCCGTTTTTGTATGTCTTTCTTCCTTTATATGTTCCCTCCTTCTGCCCACTTTCCTTAGCTATTCTTTCCCTTCTTTCTTTGCTATAAATATTTATTATCTCTTATATTAATAGAGAAAATTAGTATTTTCCCTTTCAATGTCTCCTCTGGACTCAGGTGGTCTTTCTCTTGGAGCTATTTGTCAGAAGTTGCAGGCAGAGATGGCTTCTCCTCCTCCTCCCAGTGCCCAGAGCCTCTTTCCTTCAGGACTTTTAGTGTGATCATTATACATGTTCCTTTATCCCTGGGGAAGCTGCAGGTTTCTGAAAAAAAAAAAATGGTATCTTTTCTATTTGCCAACCGTGAATGCACTGAGAAAGAAATCTAGAAAATAATCCCATTCACAATAACCTAAAAACCAATAAAATATCTAGGAATAAACCTAACCAAGAAGATAAAAGACCTCTTCAATGAAAATTATAAAATGCTAAAGAAAGAAATTAAAGATCTTAGAAGATGGAAAGATCTCCCTTGCTCTTGGATAGGTAGAATAAATATTATCAAAATGGCTACCAATAGTAAAACAAAGTTTCTCTAAACCCTACTTAGTTTCTCTAAACTAAGAAGGGTTCCATGGAGTGGGAAACCACTTGAATAACTAAGCTAAGAGTAGAAATATGTAGAGAGTTGAAGCCAAAGTCTACAAAGCCAAGCTGATGGTCAGAACCTGGTAGGTGGATGTGAGGTTGGTTTGGGTCAAAATATGTCTCTTATCTTCCTTTTTTCTTAAAGACGTATCTGGCTTATTTTATTCTTATCTGTTCTGAGGTCTTAGTTTTAAAATCATCAGTCATGTATAAATTGTTGAATCTCAATTTAGGCATGACTACCTGGAAGACAAGCAGAGGTGTCCCTCGCTGAGAAACTTGGGGTCTCAGAGGATCACCCATAGAAAGGCCTCCTGAGCATACATTTGGCTCTCCTCAAAGCTGACTTATTTCTCTTCACACATTTTTTCACCCACTGTAACCTTTACCCAGACATTTCCGCCATCTACCAGCCTTCATCATCAAGAAGAGTGATGCCAGCAAGAGAGCGTGAGTGACAGCCACAGGCACCCTGGAGCATCTGATGGCCCAATAAGCCCACGTGCTTTCAGAAGTATTGTCATTTCCAGGAAAGGTACACAATCTCCAAATGTCCTCTAATAGCCTGCGTCTCTGGGTTTACAATCCCCAAGAGCTCAATTACCTTTTCACAGTAAGACAGCACCCATTGTGCTGATTTTAAAGAACTTGTTTTAAATAAAAGATGGCTTTTGCACAAATCAATATATATTTTGCTTTTTGAAAAGAAAATGAAAATTTCAATCCAATTACCTGTTTCAGAACACCTTAAAAAAATAGAAAGAAACTATTGCTTATGGCAAACTCCATTGATGGTATTTTTTTCTTTAGCAGAAAATCATTTCCAGTCACCTTGATTGCACAGGCAAATGTGAAGGCTGGGTGCAAACAGGCTAAGCCAACCTCCCAATTACTGTGAAACATTCACGAACTGTCCAACATTCGTGCAACCAGAAATAAGCCTAAAAATGTGAAAAATCGAGCTTGTGTCTTCTCTCTGAATACCAGGAACCAAGTGTTTAAGATTCTGCTGTGCTGCTCTACAGCTATAAGAAAGAAAACCAACACCTTCATATCATACCTGTGGCAGATGGCACCCTGGGGCAGATAACCTGTTTTGCTTTCCTCGTGGTAACCAAAGCCATATCTATATTTCTAGTATGAACTGAGTCAAAGAAACCTCCATTAAATTAAATGTTTCACTGATAGCATCCTCAGATAGAGTGGCTTTTTGTTTGCCTCCCACTATTAAGAGGAAGGATAAAGTGTTAACAAAACGTTGTTGTTGTAGTTGTTAAATTTTAAAAAAGAAATACAATCAAAAGGAGACAGTTAATTCCCAATTTACTTTAGTTCTTTAAAGTTTATGTCTGTGTTGTCATCCTCTTTAAAATTTATGTTCAGAAGGAGCACAACCAAGCAGGGACCCAGAACTGGGTGACACCCACTCCCAAAGACAGAGCAAAAGGACTTCAGTCTCACCAAAGTAAAAAAGTAGGAGGGCAGAAAGTTGAGAGGATTTTGGTACTTAAAGTAAGTTTGTTATCTAAATTCTCCAAATAGGAATAATTCCCATATTATTTCCTTACTTTGAAACTTTACTGACTTAGCAGACATAATGTGATAGTATCAAGTTCAGCAAGGTACATGAACTTTAACCTTCTGGGGAAAGTTTGATGATAAAGTACTCAGTTCAGGCATAGTTTTATAAGGGCTCTCACTCTGATCTTGGGCCTTTCCCCCATCTCTTGTTTATTGATTCAGCAAAAATGACTGCATTTTTCATAGTTCCAGGGTCATGGCAAGAGTTTGACCCAGCTCCAATTCCTATCAATGCTAGACCTCCTCAGATTCTCCCAATTTTATATTAACACCCCCAGCCCCCCCCCCACATACACCTGCAATCATATCCTTTCCCCAAACCCTCCATTTAACCTAGTTATAGTTTCAGGTTACACAAATGATCCAGGAATACAATCCCCCACCCTTGTCTTAGTGTAGACACTGCCCACAGGTATGTAGAGCACAGTCTGCCCACCTTATTGGGCCTCTTCCTTCACAAGCATATTTGTTCAGTGCACCTTAGCCAATTCTAAAGCCAAGACCATCTTCCTAAAACTGAGGCTCACCAGACCAACAATCAAGTCTCACCAGACTTCACAGGTCTACCTGGGTGACATTAAGAGCCTCTACTTTTGACAGATACTATAATTCACTCTATAAACTTGATCATGAACCTCTTTGAGACAAGAAACTGTAATTGTGCCTTTGATGCTCTTCACACATATAGTCAATAATGATAGGTGTTATTCTCTAAAATCTATGATTTCCTTGCACTGTGTTAGGTGTTTTGTAAACAGTACATTTTCCTCTTAAGAGCCTAGTTTTATTTTTCGAGTGTTTATGGTACTGGGAATTGAACTCAGGAGCATTCTACCTCTGAGCCACATCCTCAGCCCTATTTTTATTTTGAAACAGGGTCTCGCTAGTTTCATGAGAGTTTCACTACTTGCTGAGGCTGTCCTGGAACCAACCTGCAATCCTTCCGTTTCAGCCTCTCACATATTGGGATTACAAACACACACCACCGTGCCTGCCTTTATTTTTAAAAATAAAACTAGATTCCAAGTACTTTCCATTCATCAAATATATGCTTTGCTTAGGACTTAAGTCTAGTTTTACCAATTCCAAAGTGTGCATTCTCTTCACTAGATACGACTCTCCACTTGTGATTGTTCTAATACTTCATGATGCTATTACAGAGACATTTTTACTTAGAACATTGGTTCCTTGAAGAAAAAGACTTATTTCCACATTCTTACACTTCCCCTATAATAAGGCTAAGAAATTAATAGCACTCCTGACAGCTCCTTGATTAATTTATTAAATAAAAACCACAGTGTGAATAAACTGCGGGGCAAAGCACCATGTTGAGCATGAAGTACATGTTGAATGAAAGCTCCGAGATTATTCATACTTTCAGCACTTTGACATAGTCCAAAGATAGCCCCACCAAAAATGTGTCTAGTCCAACTACAATAGAGTTGGTCATTTTTACTGCCTACTAGATACAAGTAGGAAAGTAACAAAAACACTTGAATTTCTACTTCCTAGATCGAAAACAGCTTCTTAAGAAGTTTGGACAGAGATGTCCACACAGGGGACAAGATGGAGAAAGCACACATCTCCCGACTCCCCTGCAAATGACAGCCAAAGTCCTGTGTGTGTGTGTGTGTGTGTTTGTGTGTGTGTGTGTGTGTGTGTGTGTGTATAGTGTGTGTGTGTGGCAATAGGGAGTGAACCCAGGGGCATTATACCTCTGAACTACACCCCTAGCCCCATTTTTATTCTTTATTTTTAAACAAGGTCTCACTAAGTTGTGGAGGGCCTCACTAAGTATCTGAGGCTGGCTGTGAACCTGCGGTCCTCCTGTCTCAGCCTCCCAAAAACTGGGATTACAAGCGTGCGCCACCACACCCAGCTCTCTGTATATTATGTATAAAGCACACATAGGAAAACCCTAGTAGCTAAAGAGAAGACATTCTAAGTAGGTAGGGAGGGGGGAATCAGCAGTGGATTCCCTAAGTTTTATCCTCCTTGTGTATCTCAAACTGGGTCCTGGAAAATTGGGGAAACCAGAAACACCAAAGGACTCAGACCAAAAAAAAAAGTACTAATGCAAAAATGACAGCAAAGTAAAACACATACATATTTGGACAACGCCTAGCCCATTGTAGATGAATGCTATATGGCATGGGCAGTGGGAACCTAGACCTGCTCTCCACCCCACTGTCAGGAGACTTCTCCTTGACTGGGTGGTGACAAAGGAGGGTGAGTAGCAGACAGTCTTTTGTCCATGTAGGTGAAGTGGAGTCCCATCCACGGATGTTTCTTTCTAAGGACTACTTTCTCTCTACCTGCCTGATGGTTTCAGCAGAGACCCAAGATAACTTGGACATCTGTCCCTGCCCAGTGGGGAGGAGATGCTCCCCTGGCCCCAGGGTGATTGGGGTTGGTGGGTACTCCTGGGGTCTCCCCCACAGGGCAGCAGGGAAGCAGCACCATCCCCTGCTATGGGTGATCACTGGGAGCCTGCAAAAAGGGAACTTAAATTAGACCCAGAATTTAACTGTGTAATGCCAAAATATTCACAATACAAATGTGTGGCACTCATACTGAGGTCCAAAGAAATACTCAACCTGAATGATAGAAGACAGTCATCCAATGTCAGCACAGAATAGATGTTGAAATGATCTAAAAAAGAATTTCAAAGCAGCAGTGTGAGCAATCAGAAAGTGTCAGCAGATAGAAGATATAAATAAAAACCAAACGTAAGTTGTAGAACTGAAAAATATAATAAATAAAAAATTTAAAATTATGAGGTAGACTCAATGTTGGATTTGACGTAACCAAAGAACTGATCAGTAAATCTGACACAGAAAACCAGAAATTACCTAAGCTGGAAAAGAGAAAAATTGGTTCTGGGAAAATTTAACAGAGCCTCAATGACCTGTGGGATTATAACAAAAGCTCCTTCCTCCATGTTAAAGTTTCAGAAGAAACTTTAAAGAAGTCAGAGAAATACAAGAAAAAAATCACCCAAACTTGGCAATGGACATAAACCTACAGTTTTAAGAAGCTGGTACAATACACAAAGGATAAATCCAAAGAAACCCATATCAAGATGTATCATAACCAAACTCCTGAATATTAATAATATATTATTAATAAGATATTATAATATTAATAATATATATATTTGTGTATGTATTAATCTGTATATATAGAGAGATTAATTATATATGCAGTGAAAGAGAAAAGATATCTTGTTTATAACATGATTTGAAAGACAGCCAATTTCTCATCAAAACCCATGGAAGCTACCAGGAAATGGCACAATGTTTCCAGTGGTGCAAGTGAAAGGCCGTCATCAAGAATTCTCCCTCACACAAAAGTTCCCTGCAGGCAGGAAGGCTCTGTGTGGTAAAGAAAAATCAGGAGAACTTGTTCCAGAGGACTTGCCTCTGAAGAATGGATAAAGGCAGTTCTCCAAAAGAAAGTGAAATGATAAAAGAAGAAATTCTGGGATCTGAGGAAGAAAGAAAAATCAGAGAAATACAAGAGACTCTTTCACCTCGAGTTTTCCAATTCATGCTTGAAGGGTAAGGCACAAAATCATAGCATTGTCTGACGTGGTTCTCAAACTGTGTGGAAAAAATATGTAAGACAATAATAAAATAAATGGAGTATAGGAAATGGATTTAAACGTTGGTAAAATGTCAATACTAGTAGACTGTGGTAAGTTATATATATGTAATTTAATACCTAGAACCGCAACTAAAATACATGAGCACAAATACTCCAAAAATAGGTGAAATAAAATAGAATTCTAACACATGGGAAGACAGAGAAAAGGAAACAGAGAAGTCAAAATCAGAGGAAAAAAATCCAGTGGAAGAATTATCTTAAACCATAATCAGATTTAATCTCTAAAAGCTGATTTATCAACTAAGCAAGAAATTGAAAGTTCATCATTCAGTGGGAGTCAATTGATAATATTTTAGACTATATTGCAGATGTTTTAGTTACCTGGGAAATGAGAACTAACCAAGTTACAACCAGATATATTTTAAAAACATATCTTTGATTCTAATATATAGACCTGATGATCAATTATTTATTTTCAACTGTAATTTTGCTCAATCAGGTAAATCATGCAATAAAAATACACACAAAATACCCAATGAGCATACCTTGAGAACTTTGTTCTCTGGTCACAAAGCTAATGGGTTAGGCGGTAGATACCCCAGCTTTTGTATTACAGTCCCCTTCCTCTGAGAATGGTAGCCAATATTCCTTGGAGAATCCTTTCTAAATTCCTCATTTTAATATGTCACATGAGTTTTCTTGACCTTCAATTTGGGATAAGCATGTGACTCAGACCTGAAAAGTCAGAATGTCCCAGGTGCTGGTCCCAGTGGTCTGAACCCATAGCCCAGTCCCAGGACAGGAGACACAGCAAGACCCTTATGATTGATGAGCAAGAAACAGGGACTCTAATTCCCTCTGGACTTGTTCAGAGAACTTACTACTCATGAATGCTAAGAACAGAGTCATCCTTGGTTGGGAAAAGTTGAGCAACAAGATCAACAGAAGGTCTTGATGGGCCCTGGATGGGGTCATTTTTTAAACCTCTCAGAATGTGAGTCAACTTATCCCCTGTTTGCCTAAGCTGAGCAAACTTGGTTTTTCTGTCATTAGCAGTCAACCATGCTGTGCTAATACCAATACAGTGCAGAATGTGGATTTTTCCACTCACGGCTGCTTTCCAAATTATCAGCGTTGCTCCTTCAGAGAAAAGTTGAGGGTGGTGATAAAGCAAATATAAGGACCTAGCAAAGATTCAGAGCAACAAGTAACCTAGTTGGCCACAATATCACTCAAGTTTGAGTATACACTCCTCTCCTGCTGAAGTAGAGGTGTGCTCTTCATTTCCATTAGTCTGAAAGGAGTTCACTTGTCAGAGCACAATGATGCAATGATGCATATACTGTAGTTATTGTATTCAGTTCTGTCTAGTGCCCACACCAATATATTTACTCAGAGATGATTGCCACTTAGAACATAAAAACTGAAAGATTTTATGCACAGAGAAGAAGTAAATTGAGACTTAATACTAGTAGAGAAAAGATGGAATTGGAGATAAAAATCGGGCAGCACAATTGGACTATCGACCTTGAGAAGTTGCTTCTGTTTAAATTTTGTAAAAATAAAATGTAGAATAAAAATCTTTGTCACCACATTTTCTCAGAGCTTCAAAAGGTCTTCTAAGCTAGAAGAATATTTTAATGGTCTAATAAGAAACCTTGGCATTTCTAGCAAGTTCTACTAATTTGGAAAAGTAAATACAAAGTACAATTTATTTCAATAGAGTCTAAGAGAAACACACACTGTCATTTGGTTTTGAGTTTTAAAGCAGTTATTTCTCTAATTATCCACGAAGTCTGTTAAACCCATACTCTTTTCACTGGAGTTATTGACGAGCTAGCTACATACTTTCACAATGGAACATTGTTTTACAAAGATGAGGGGAGAACTATAGGTCACAATCAAGAACACTGACACAAAACATTTAATGTTTAAGATTTTAGAAAAAAGATTATTGTAACCTTCAAAATGCATGCAATCATCTTTTTACATTGACAACATTATTTCAGCTTGAGGGGATATGGCTATTGTTCTCACCAGAGAAAGATCCCTTGTGGACCGGATTGGGGGGGCAAACAGGAGGAAGACTGCGTGAGTGACTGACATGGTAATTCAAGTAGCCAGGGTCAACTCGACGCCTGGGTCATATCAGGGCCCTTGCCTTCTATTTCTTACTGAAAATAATCCCAGTAAAGCAAAGAAGGACACACTCAGCTGTCTTCACATAACCATTATCCACACATGGACACACAGATGCGTATGCACAAACAACACAGCATGGCCAGTTAGGTGGAATTTTCAATAAATGTTGGCTGACTTTAGTCAAATGAGGATGTTGCTCTCTTTTCTAAATATTGACACAAATATTACATTTTCAAATATTTAATTACCTCCAAAATGGCCTCGTACGTGTCCATATGCCCTCCTCTTAAGCAAAATGACAAGTTCATAAAAGTACAGCTGTACTTGCTGATGGGCTGATTCTTCAAAACACAGTAACCCACACAAAGCCCATCCCAGGTCAGTGTGAGGGGTCTGTATCAGCCTGAAAAACTAGCAAAAATACTTTCTGGTACAATTTAACATACGTTACGAGCTCTAGAGGTCAACATTTAAAACCATCAGAAGAAACACCTTTGTACAAGCTACCATCTGTGTGAAATCAGTCCCCGGTTGGTTTACACTCAGCAACCAAGAATAAATTGCTTGATCCAGCCTCCGTGTTATTCTAATAAAATTGAAAAAAAATTTAAAAGTCATTCCTTTGTAGGAAGAACCGAATATTTCATTAAAAGTATCCAAGATTCACAAAGTTAGTTTTAATTGTGAGACTTTGCTAAATTCAAACTGAGAAAAAATGGCCAAAAATATGATCCTATTATGGAAATCTCACCTGTCCACATAGTGATTTAAGAACTATGGAATTTGCCCAAGAAGTCACATGATTGTGTTATGCATCTCATTTTCATTAATTAGGTTTTCATATGTCTATCAAAATGAATTCCTTTCCATCTTTCAGACTTGAGGCCATTTCTGATTTTCATGCTGAATTATAATTTAGAAATAATTTATTCACCTGTTCAACAAGTGCTTGGGAGACCTATTAGGTGCCAAGAACCATTCCAAAGGTACAAAGAGGGTGGGAGTAAATAATTTCCTACCTTTAAGCACAAGAGGAGGTTTTCCCAAACAAATGTCTGCAGTCCAAAGTCACGGAGTTACAAAAGAGTGATATTTTAGAATATTAGCAAACAATGCAACCTTTCCATGAGCTAAAAGAAATAATATTTGAACCATATTCCTACCAACAGGAGTACTGCAGGTTTTAGGTTAGAGTGGACTGGTTCCAAGAATAAGGAGCAAATACAGTAGTAAGATTAAAAGTGTTTACTGACTAGAGTACTTGGACCCAGGGAGAATGGAAGACTGGTGGCTGATAAGATTGGAAACCGAAGTTGATGTCTTTTATGCCACTGTAGTAAAAGAAAGAAAAAGAAGACAAAGTGAAATACATTTCAGTAGGAATTGTGGGGGGGGGCACTGGTTTGTCTATGAGAACCCAGGGGTACTGTATCTCTGAACTATACCCTCAGCCCTATTTTACTTTTTATTTTGAAATAGGTTCAAAGTCGTGGAGAGCCTCACAAGTAGATGAGGCTGGCTGTGATCCTCCTGTCTCAGCCTCCCAAGTACTGGGATTAGAAGCATGTGACACCACACCCAGCTTCAGTAGGATTTTTTTAAAGTAATTTGGTATACAAGCAACTCATTATGAAAAGAAAATCTTTTAACTTTCCAATAGGACATGGGTATTGCAGCCTCTCGCCTCCAGCCTATATTGCTTTGTCAGAAGGGCAGGGACTAGGGGATGAAGCTACTGCCAATCAACAGAAGGATCAATAGTAACAGCCCTGGCGTGGAGTCTTTCTTCAATCAGGCCAATCAGAGAAGCCTATGTCATCTTCACAATACTCTTAAGCCAAAGACGAGGCACATGATGCTAATATTCAAAGGCGCAGAGGCATCACTGGGACTAGTTCACTGGCTGAATGGACTTGTGTTTTGTCTCTCTGTGGTTGTAGGTACCTCCAGCTGTCTGCTATGTGAAGGCAGAGGAGCTCAGCAGGTGGCCTGATAGCACAGTGCAGATCCCATCAACTGGAAATACAATATGGGACATCTGAGCAAAGATGAGGCTGCTCTGGTTACTCCTTTCCCAGGGAATTTTTTGTCTAGTCTGGCATCCAGGACCAAACCCACACTCACGGTGACAGGACAGTGGGAAACAGAGATGTCATCTGTCCTTGAGTCATGGAATCCACCAGCACTGAGCTCTCTCAACTTCTTTTTTCTAGGACAAAAGCATTTCCTTATATTTTAGGTTTATTTGAAATAAGGTTTTACTCCATAGCAGCTAGGAACACCCCAACTGACACTCAGATAACTCAATCTCACCATGTGTGTTAAATGAGAGAGGCAATGGCACTGGACATAGACAAACCAGCTCTGTTCACAGGGAGGTGCTGGACCAACACCCCATCCTGATGTGTACCCACAGGCTGTGTGCTGATCCAAGCCCTATCTCCCCATACCAGTGAGTGAGAAGGAGCGACATTCATGAGGATTGCAATGTGAATATGTCTGTTCATGAAGTATATTGGACCATGGTAGTCTTTTCCTTTTAAGCCATTTAAAGATTTAAAAAAGGAAGGAAAGAAGGAAGGAAGGAAGGAAGGAAGGAAGGAAGGAAGGAAGGAAGGAAGGGAGAGAGGGAGGGAGGGAGGGAGGGAGGGAGGGAGGGAGAGAGAGAGAGAGAGAGAGAGAGAGAGAGAGAGAGAGAGAGAGAGAGAGAGAGAGAGAGAGAAAGAAAGAAAGAAAGAAAGAAAGAAAGAAAGAAAGAAAGAAAGAAAGAAAGAAAGAAAGAAAGAAAGAAGGAAAGAAACAGGCTACTTTTTGGTCTTCTATCCTGGAGACAAATGATCTTGTATTTTCCATCAAAATCATTTTGATGGCGAACAAAGGCACCCCAGGCCTCCAGACCACGCACACCTGAAAATTGCCAGGTAAGCCCCAGGTGCAGTCATTTGTGATCAGGAAAGTGCTTTACCCAGCAGCTCTCCAAAGCACGGGTCCTCACGGTTATCACAGGATCTCAGGAAAATCGCTTATTTTTTTTCCTTAAGCTAGAAGGAAACATTTCAACGGGTGATGATATATATTAAAGTAAAAAAATAAGTAGAAAAAATAGTTACCTAGCCTACCATAAATGCAGTGCAGAGACTATGATGGTTATCTTATCAACGCATGAAAACAGCTCACTTCACTCCTGTTGAATCATATTTTTTCCAAAAATCAATTTCCTAGCACGAATTTGAGCTTTTCAGATGCCCAGTTAAAATATTTATCTTAAAGTAACAAGTTATCAAATAATTGTATGTTGCTGATTATAGAAATGATGCTTATCTTGATGGACTCAGAAGTAATTCAAACACAACATATTGGAATTTATATTGCAGATAAAATACATCTATTTATCTCAAATGGCACAGATATTGGCTAAAGCAACGTTTTTAAAGTCATGAGAAGAAGGTAATGGCGGAGTTTTCTGAAGAATTCAAAGGCCTAACACTGTCTGCAGACCAGCACCATGCAATTTTCTCTTCATTTTGTGGCAGGGAAATATCGATTATTTGCATCCTGGCCTACCTGGGTCCAATATCTTTGCCGTGGACTGTGATGAAATGGGGCGTACAGTCCCTGAATCAGACTCATCAGCTAAATTCGATTCGATTCTGTATGAGAAACAAATCAACAAAACACACACTTTAAAGAAAGATTATCATCTTGAGGATGAGGATCATGTGTGTGTGTGTGTGTGTGTGTGTGTGTGTGTGTGTGTGTGAAAACATATGGTAAATAATAATACTTTGTCAAATGAAAATAGCTCTATAACAGACATTATTATCATTCAATATCCAACTGAAATGGAAAATAAGAAGTGCAGGGTCAGGCATCAACTCCCAAAAAGGTGGTAGGCAGTCTAGGTGTTCACCCCTCCCTACAAAAGACCCCTCAGGCTGATTCGGTGCACGCCCATGACTCTCCTGGGGCATTGTTGGCCCCTGGAGCCTGCATGTCCTGGACATGGTCACAGCCCCTGACTAACAGGAAGTGGAGAACAAATACCACAGCACTCCTGCACCCTGGTAGCGGGAAGGGGAGGGGACTCCAGGAAATATTATGCACTGCCCCACAGAGCCCAAAGCAGTCTCCAGACTTGGGAGCCCAGTGGGAACCTGCCCTCCGTTCCCTTTGTCCCACTCTTCACTGCCCCTAACGTGCTTCCTAGGGTGACATAAACAATTGGCTTGTCCACAACGCCTTATAGCTGGGTCTATTTCTGCAGTGACCCAACCTAAGACAGAGAGGCTGAGTAGCACACTAGGAAATCACACACTTCACATAAAGACCAAGCCATGAGCCAGGCTCTGTGAGTGAAAAGAGACGGGATTGGGGATTGGGGCTACACTGCACTGCACTCAAGGCAGATGGGGTAAGAGGGTGTCAACTTTTGAGCTGGATTTTTCTCGTTTTGTGGGGTTTTTTTTGAAAACCAGTAAAGTTGCAAATATTAAATTAGGTGCCATTATGAATAATTTTAATGACAATAGCAACCATGACAAATTAAACATTTTGAAAAATGAACAGATATCAGGTATCTGATATCTGTTTTTGTTGTTATTAATTGAGTGTCCAGTTCACCTCTATAATATTTTTCCCCATACCTTTTGGCTGAATACTTTCTGAATGTCTTTTCCTACAAAAATAAATTTATAGTATTTTATGTAGGTATGTTAGATATAAATAACAAGAAGATAAATATTTTGTTTTATCTTTGTGGATGGATAACCCTTCCTTAGATTGATTGACTGAATTTTTTCTTTGACAGTTTAGTGACACCTCTTCCTACTCCACATTTTATTTTCCTTCATATCATGCAAGGTTTTAGGATTTCAGTTAAACCCAGGAAACTAATGTCCATTCTTTCTATATGTAGAACCAGGGCATTTGTGTCCCAAGAAATACTAGGAGCAGCTGAGTGCAAAGGGACCCAAATCTTAAGACAATTTAGATGGTGGAAGATGGTAACTTCCACTGGATCTAAGTATCAGTGGGTGACTTACTATTTCAAATCAACAGGTATTTTAACATGTCTACACTCTTCAAAATACAGACATAAGAGCATGACTCAGACTAATTGTACTTAAAAAAGACAACAGAAAAATACAGACAAATTTGAAATTGCACAAAGAAGCAATATAATCGGTAAGCAACTACACTCAATAGAATATTTTTTTCATATATAGAAAGAGATATATATCTAAATTTGTTCTCTCAAACTTGGAAAATTCAACAGTTTCTACACATGGAAAAATCACAAAATACCTAACTTTCTGAAACTTTCAGCAAACAACTGCATCCTTTCTCAGTTAGGAGCCAGCCTATGTTCCATGCTCTATAATTAAAATAACTGACTTGCTCGAACATGGCCTGATTATACTAGCTAATCCTGTGCCGAGGAATGTTGTCAAAAACTAAGCAACATAATGGATTAGGAGAGCAGCGGGGTCACAGAAGACTGATATTTGGTTTCAGGAAAAATAGACAGTAGTGTCAGGAAAAACAGACAGTAGTGTGGCCCTCAAAAAATAGTGATTATAAAAATGTTCTTGAAATACATGTGCCATAGTATCAATTGTTGTACCAAGCATTTGTCAAATTGTTCAGTGAAGAACATACTTGTATTTTTAAAGGCCTAGAATTTTTTAAAAAATCCGCCATTATCAAGATAAGTGATGTTCCAAAAACTAACCAAGTGCTGTCATCAAAACTGAAAGCAATTTTATAAATGACTATGAAAAGCGTCTTACAGAAGTAGCTTCCAAAATGCAAGAGGGCCATTTACGCCTGTGCTTTAGTGACCTGGCTACTGAAGGCGTGAGCTAGCCCCGACAGCTGAGATATATGTCAGGAAACTCTATAGGGGCTAATTGAAATGGGAATGATACATCGAGTTGACACTTCCATCCTGGTACGCAAGATTGGCTCACAAAAGTCCAGTTGACTGGTTTCATATTAGCCATCAGTCTGCCATTGGTCTTGGCTGTTGCATGAGACTGCATGCTCATAAGAAGACATGACCTTCATCCCCAGGAGCTCCTGTTTCCAGAGGACACAGGTCTCAGGTGCCCTGGCATGGAGGACTTGAAGAACACCTGTTCCTTGCTTCACATTTATTTGTTTCCCAAACATGTCACCACCAGCCCTCTACAGGATGCCCATTAGTGCCATTGCCGTCTGCTAATTGCAGTTGTTTTGACGACTCTTTTCTGCACCATTTGGCTGGAAAAGTCTCCAGGTGATGGACATCATCTTGTCTTTTTAACTGAGTGCCGGTGTGCATGACCTATTTAGACTTTTATTCTAAAGCCACAGAATTAAGATTTCTCTTTGCAGATAACATGTATTTCTGTTGTTTATCTTTTCCAGACAAATCATAACATGATCATTTCTTTTTATTTGTTGTTCTTTTTTATTTAGTGTGTGTGTGTGTGTGTGTGTGTGTGTGTGTGTGTGTGCGCGCGCGCGCGTGTGTGTGTAGTACTGGGGATTGAATCCAGGAGCATTCTACCTCCAAGCTACACCCCTAGGCCTTTTTATTTATTTTTAATGCTTTTGTTGGTGCATTATAGTCTCACATCATAATGGAAATCATGTTGACAATGTCATACATGAACACGGCACTTGCCCCCCCCCAACTCCCCATTCACCCCTTCCCCACAAAGAGTACTGAGATTGACATTGGTATCTTCACATATGTACACACAGCTGATGGTAGTGATTCATTCAATGAACCTCACTCTTCCCTCTTCTCTGTCCCTAGACCACCTCCCTGGCTCCACTGGGGTTTCTCCCCCATTATCTAGAGTTCCTCTAGTATTACAATTACTCCCTAGCTTCCGCATATTAGAGAAAACATACGACCCTTTGCTTTCCATGACTGGCTAATCTCACTTATCATAATGTTCTTCAGGCCCTTCCATTTTCTTGCAGATGATGTAATTTTGTTAATCTTTATTGCTGAGTGGAATTCCATTGTGTGTTTCTCCCATAATTTTGTAATCCACTCACCTGTTGATGGGCATGTAAGGTTGGTTCCATAATTTGGCTATTGTGAATTGTGCTGCTATGAACATGGGTATGCATAGATTACTGTAGTTCTCTGGTTTTTATTTTTGAAACAGGGTCTCTCTAAGTTTCTGAGAGTCATGCTAAGTTTCTGAGACTTGTCTCAAACCTGTGAACCTCAGTCTCCCAAGTACTAGGACTCCAGGAGTGCACCACCATGCCCGGGATGATCATATCTTATTCTCTGTTGGTCTGTGCATAGATGTATACACCACAAAGCCTTCAGAACAGAAACATTTCTAAAACTTCAGCTTAGTTCACATAGGAGGAGCAATCAGGAAATTGCATTTATAAGTATTTACTAAATTCTAGGAGCAGAATCCTATCCTTTCGTCTGGGTTATGATGGCCACTATGAATATTAATATTCACTGTGTTTAGAGGTTGTCTTACCTCAATTTTAATTTTATCTTACACAGCTGTAACTGTGGCTTAAAGGAGACATCAACATGGCCTCAGCTCAGACAGTAACAGTAAGGCAAGCTTGCATTCACATTCAAGACATTGAAATTTAAAAAAAAAATCTGTGTGTTTTCAACCATCAAAATAACTCATATTGAATTGTGACAGTGAAAGACATGTGACTCGTGCTCTGACATCACTGAAGTATTTAAAATTTCACCACTGCAGTGGCTGCTGCTTCAAGTCAATGCACTTGTTTGTGTCTCTGAAACCAGCAAGGACACACAAACTCTCTGAAAAGGAGCCCTGCATGGCAGCAAGCCCAGTGTATCCCCTGATGCCAAATTCTAGTCATTTGTTAATGATTCTGTTCAGAGGTTGTGTGACTCTGCTGTGCTATGGATACAGTTTATTTCCAAAGATTCACGGTGGAAGTTCCATCCCCAATATGACAGAAATTGAGTGGCAGTGGATACTTCAAGGGGCAAGCCCAATGAGATGTGTGTGGCCCATTAGAGGCATCCACCTTGGAAGGCATTCATGCTCCTCTGCCAGGACTGGGTTCAATTTTGGGGCGATGAGAGTGGTTACCACAGGAGCAGGCCACTCTAAAACGAGCCCACCCTACATCTGGCCTCTCTGCACACATTCCCGTGTATGCCCTTGCCATGGGATGCTGCCTGACATGTAGCATCAGACCCTCATCAGATACACTGTGAACTCCATAAACCTCATCTCTTTGTAACTTATACAACCCCAGCTATTCTATAGCAACAGAAAACAGACTGAGCAGGGCGTCGTGGCACACACCTGTAATCCCAGTACTTGGGAGGCTGAGACAGGAGAATTGCAAGTTCACTGCCAACCTCAGCAATTGAGTGAGGCCCTCTGCAACTTAGTGAGACTCCATTTCAACATAAAATAGGGAGAGAGGGAAGGAAGGAAGGAATGAAAAAAGGAAGGAAGGAAGGAACGAAGGAAGGAAGGAAACAGACTGAGAAAGATCCATGGACAGATGGATAGAACAGGGCTTCTCCTACCTGAGAAACACAACCACAGTGGAAACACTCTGTCCACTCTCTCTGAATATGGTTTCCTGCTACCTACCACACCCTCAAGGCTGGATAAAATGGCATCCCTGTTGATACCAATGAGGCCTTTGAAGTGCAGTGTAGGAAAGTTCTTACCTGTTTCAGAGGCAGACAGGCCTAGGTTATACATGAAAAAAACTATGAAAAGCATAAAATGTTGGTTGTAACTGTTCATTAATATTATCATTGTTATTATTGTTATATCTTTAATAAGTGAATTTATATTAAACAAAACATCACATAGAAATTTCAATTAAGATAGTGCATCCAACCAATCTTATATCTGCATAGAGGTTGCACATTTATTGTTTCAACATTTATCCAGTAAGCAACTTTCCAAGCATTTAGTTACTCAGAAAATCATGAGCCCCGAGCGTGGCATGTAGTAATTATGACAAGCCTGACAGCCCACACCAGGAAGCAGCGTAATTGCTATAACAAGGACTCAACGAGGTGAAAATATACCACTGCTTTTCTCTTCTTTAAATAAGCACTTAGGTGCTAGGAGTGGACTGTATTCTAGAAGTGTATTTTGTATAATAGGAAGAACATTCATGAGGCATTGCTATCAATGGAAGTCTTTTTCAGACTCTGAGTCCTTGACAAAAGTATAACTGCAGAATACATTCGATGAAGAAAGAACCAAGAACTTCAACATGAATAACTAACTAGGCAAAGGAGCTCAGAAAACTTTCTGTGTGCCATAGAATATACACAATACTTATGATAATCTATACAATAATTATTATCACTATTATTGTATACATACAACCCAGATGTGTGACGAGGAGAAAACAGAGAGGTAACTCATGAAGCCATAAGATCAGAAGAAATCCCGGGGCCCAGCCAGCCCATTCCTCTTCACAACACTCACCACACATCCTGCTGGCACAGGTCCAAAGAGAGGATGTGTCACCTTCAGACACCTCCTGTTATTTTCTCAAGCTGTGAGGATTCAACGAAAAGCCTTGCCACCTAGACCCACTTAACAGCATCTCCTAGTCACTGCGACCTTTCATATGTGTGCAGGCAGCCATTCACAGCTCTCTGGGTCACCTCTACTCAAAGCCAAGGCCCCTGATGATTTCAAGCATCCTCCAAACACTCTCACAGGCATCACTTTACCCACTGGGTCATTTCTCTCTAGATGGTCTTCTTGCATTCCACCACTGAAAAGTGGATTGCAATGTGTGCTGGGCTTCCCAATCAGATGTTGGAGGTCAAAGCAGGAAAATATTCTTAATGATATAGAAAAAGAAAAGGCAATACATTTTTATTTTTAAAACATTCCAAAGGCATTTAGAGATGTGTGAAAACAATGAGAATTTGATGCATTAAAATTTCTGAGGAAAGAGACTTAAAGAAAAAGGAGGACAACAAAACACCATGCTCCTGAGTGCCCCCCTTTCTGTTCCTGTCCTGGCCAACATTCTTGCAGCTATAATCTAAAGATTGATAACCTAACTTACAGGAAAGATGATTCATTTTCTTATGGTTTCTGGTTCAGTCCATGTGATACCAGGGACTGCAAATTGCAGGACATGGCAGCAGCAGGAGGTTGAGAAAAGGAGAGGACATGAGCTGTGCTTCTCACATCAGGGAGGCTGGAATTACAACCCTCATGACTCCATTAAATCTGCCCCAAGCATTAATAAATGAGCACTTTAGGGGACATGTTATACCTAACTGTAACAGTTCCCAAATATCTAGCTAAAGGTAAGGAAACAATGAGACCGAGCCTGGGTGCAGAATAATATAGAGATATCACCTTGAAGTCCACTGGCTTTTCCTAATGCACACTGGAAACTAGGACAAGCCAATGCTATCTGCACAAAGCCACTTTCTTGCACACATGCCAGGATAAGTGGATCCTTGGAGTGCTGGCCATACAAGCAAGCTGTTTCCAAGGGAGAAAAAAGTCAACAAGGCATCTCACTACCACATGGGTCTAGAATAACAAATCAGAGGACCTCAAGTGTGCAGCTGGTTTTCACCAAGAAGCATTTGTTGAATCCTGAGGCTACAGGGGGCTGAGCAGCCCAGCTGAGAATTGCGATGGAATCTCCCGCATGCCTATGGCTCTCAGGACTCTGTGCTGCTCTGGTGGTGGGGGGGTTCTGAGCATGAAACACACCATATGCAAAAGCCCAGCAGGAGTATCTAGTTAACATGAAAGATGGATAACAAAAATGAGCAGGGACAGGTGCTGATGAAGGGTGTACGGGGATGAGAATCAAGGTTGGCTCCTGGCAAAAGCCGTTCTTGAAAGACAAGGAAACCAGATAAGAACATGGAATGCTTCCGAAACAGACCTATCTTCCTATCAAGACATTGACCACATCAGAAGCCATTTGTGACAAAGAAGTGCATCTCCTAAAAATAAAAACAGAATCTCTCCCAACTTTTAGGACTGAGATGGCAAAGACTGAACAGACTATCAACTGAAAACCCAGAGAATCAGAGGGACTGAGTCTTCAAAAGACTAAAACTTAGCCAGGCACGGTGGCACATGCCCTGTCATGCCAGTACTTGAGAAGCTGAGATAGGGAATCACAGGTTCAAGACCAGCATCAGCAACTTAGTGAGACCATCAGTAACTTACCACAGCCTGTTTCAAAATAAAAAAACCAAAAAGGGCTGGTGGTGTATCTCAGAGGTAGAACACACCTGGATTCGATCACCAGTTACACACACACACACACACACACACACACTGACCATCTCTTCCCTGACTTATTGGTCCCTATGATGACAACAACCAGCAGTGTGGTTGAAGACAGCCATCACCAGTCTCCGCAGTCATTTACCACACTGTCCTTCATATAACTAGAAATGGGGTGGGAGGGGGGTCCCCACCTTGCTCCTCTCCGAGGTGCTGACTAGTGTTAGAGCCTGTATCCTAAAGGAGATATCACAGGGCCCAAGAGTTGCAGTTGCAGAAGGAGCTGGTTAAGTAAAAACAAGAGCAAGGAGGGGCTCTCTGACCAAGATGGCCGTGTAGACAACAGAAGGTGGAGATCTGAGAGGAGGCTGAGCCGGAGGGAGAGGGGAGAGCTCCAGGCTGTGGACAGATGGGGAGGGCGGACACTAGCCAGGCTGGTGGACAGGATGGATGCCTCGACCTCGGTCAGATGCTGCTGCTTCTAAGGCAGGCAGGGAGTGCAGAAGGGTGAGCAGACACTTAATTGAAAAGACACCTCAAGGCATTGCATAAGAATCAGATATAGTTCCTAATCATTTGATGAATGACCTTATCTCACTCGAGCACCACGTTCTCTACAGTCTACGCACTGGCTCTAATTTTTCTTGTGACTAAAATCTCTCAGTATAATATTCAGCTCCTTCTTAACACAAAAGAAAGACTTATGCAACACTTAATTGAATTAAAGATGAACTTTTTTTTTTATGAAAGACACTCTGATTGCTATCTGCTGATTCTGCAATTTGGCTGACGTCCTTGCCTTTGCCTGGGATGCCATCTACATCCACTGAAAGTTCCTCACCTGCAAAATTTTCTGTCCTCCTTCAAATTCCGAGAAGAGCATGGTACCTCGCTCCTTGCACTCATTCCCATAATGCCCTGCTCATATTTCTCTGAGTAAGGCATGTGTTTCACCAATTCACACCACCGGCATCATGGTACATTCATGTTCCTACACCCTGTATCTGCCAGAGTGTACGGCGCAGAGCAGACGCTCAATAAACATTTCTGCAAGAAATACTGCAAGCTCTGCTCTAGTGTTGGCAAAATCATGAGCAATGCTTATCAGCAAACTCCAATAAGAGTTGGGAATTAAGTATCCAGATACACTATGACACTATTTGTCCCTACCTGTTGAACTTTCAAGTAATGGAGGTGTGATTACCTCTATGAAGCATTTCACAAACCTCTAATCATGAGCAGAAAAAAAAAAGAACTAGAAATGAACAGAAACAATAGATGATTATGGCATTTTAAGTTTTGTCATTTGCCCCTTAGTAGAAGCTCTGAAAGGTGTTTCTGGCAACTTTTGTGTCCAGTGTTGTGTGTAAGTATTTTTTCTCTTATTCCTAGGTGATGAGGCAGGGAAGGATCCAGGGACAATCTATTGATTATGGAGAATTGCAAGGAAGTTATACTGTGGATACTAACTAGTTATGTTTATATCCAAACTTACCCACCAGGAGAGAGTAATTTTTCCTAGGAAGTGCCCAGGTGCTAAAACCATGTTTGCAGAATCTACAAATAAGCCTCCCACAACTTTGCCTACCATGCATGGCACATTAGGACAGAGGCTTAAAAATCATTTCTTGAAAGCCTGAATCAGAAACTTAAAAATGCTATGACAAAAGTGCTTTAGGCTAAAAACCAGGAAATTTATTTTATCCTCCAAACCATACAGGAAGTCACTTAAGAAAGCAACTGATCCATTAGCGAGTGGGAAGTAAAGTTACTTCAGCTCAATTATTCCTATAATTAGCCATTACTTTTCTGTAAAGTTGGGACTCTTTTCTACCTGTTAATAAATTACTTCTCCTGTCATACCAATTATAAAAGACGTATCAATATGCTTCTAAGTTAATTATGAGAATTGAGTTCTAAGTTTCCAGGTTATGTAATTCTTTTGTTGTCTGTAACAATTTCCAAACTCTTCTTGTCACAGGTATGATCTTTAAAATGTCATCTAATTTGGGCTGGCATTTAATTATGCTCACAGACTTCTTCTCTCTCAAGTTCAGCATTGGATTTGGATTATTTTGTTTTTTGTTTGTTTTTCTTTTTAACAGCCTCTGTACGGGCGGCTTCTCATGTGCCTGACCATGCTCCCAAGGCATCTCAATATTGTTAATACTGACTCTATTAAAATAGCAGTACTGGAGACTCCAAAAGACAAACCTTCCTCTGTGAAAAGAAAAGATCTTGTATATATTGATAAGAAGTAACTAAATAAATGATCACAGCAGAAGCAGCTTTGACAATTGGTCAACCCACAAAAGAACGGGGACTCCAAAAGCTAGAAGCACCCACAAGAAGCCGTGCAATGGGGCACCTTAAAACACAATTAAATCTGATTTAGATTTGCTGCCAAGTCACGGTGTATAACTAAATCAAGGAAGTTCTATATTCAACTTTATTATCTTCAACAAATTCACCAATATACCTCATGATTTTATTGGATACCTTATGAAAGTCCCTAGTAACATTTAAAACCCCAGGATCTTGACTACTACTTAAGTTATAATCACTTAAGCTACTCTTCACTGTCTAGATTTTTCACCATTTACCTAACCTCCAGGCAACCAACTACCTTAGTAATTTTTCACAAGAAGTCATAAAATTATTTGTCATTTCCATTGAAGATAATTTATAATAATAAAGCAAAATGCACTTTCTCAGAGGCAATTAATATTTATAGTGAGAAAGGAATGAAAATATCATTCGTTTAGTGTCTGCCTATGTCCTAAACACCATAATAGATCCAAACATATGCTTTACCATATATGAGGTTCACAAAAGCTTGAGAGTATATATTATTATCTCCTTCCACATCTGGAAAACTAAAGTTGAAAAAAATGTAAGCACCTGCCCAATGCTGTGTGCTTGAAGCAGACCCAGAATTAGACAGACTTCCCATTTCCTGACTCTGAAATGGCATTTCCTTTCACTACAGAAACTTGATTTCCAGTGTAAATATAGATTTAAAAGCAAAAATTGTTCTCTTTGGAAAGCATGAGGGAAATGTGGCTTATTGATACTTATTGACACCTTACAAAATGAAATATTTGGAAGCTTCTCCCATTCATTTCTTCCTTTGGCTTTTTAGCTTCTACAGCTCTTCAGGGATCCATGCTGTTATTGGCAAACCAAACGAGCCACAGTTCTCTACTGGTCTGCACGAGTCAATAGTCTTTAGCACTCCACCATAATCATCAGTTGGTAGGAAAACCATGGCATTTCAGTAAAAGATATGACATATTCCAGTATGAGGAAGGTAATGCAATGAGTACGGCATCTGGAATTCCATTCAGGGAAGAAAGAAAATGATATAAGCACCCTGCAGTACCCCCAGTGCAGAACTTAGCACAGTCCAAGCTTCCCCTGCACCTGGACAGCATGCACACCCTCCTAGAAGCACATCTCAGTACCCACAGGGGAAAACTTAGCACAACACGGACAGACACAGTTCCTGCACGGTGTGCACACACTGTGTATAAGCACTTTGCAGTACCCACAGTGGAGAACACAGCACAGCACAGGATGACCCTGCACTTGCACAGTGTACACACCCTCCTGCAAGCATGCCGCAGTACCCGCAAGGGAAAAGTCAGCATAGCACAGGCTGAACCTGCTCCTGCCTGGGGCGCACACACCCTATATAAGCAGTTTGCAGGAGCCACAGTGTAGAACTTAGCGCAGCACAGGCTGGCCCCGCACCTGCATAGCATGCACATCCTCCTGTGAGCAATTCCTACTGCACGCCCTGCTGAAAGTACATCGCGGTGCTCTCGGTGAAAAGCTGAGCACAGCATAGGCTGACCGTGCACTGGCATGGCCTGCACACCCTCCTGTAAGGCACATCACAGTGCTACAGTACAGAACTTAGCACAGCAAGGCTGTCCCTGCAGCTGCATAGGGGACACACGCTCCTGTAGGCAGATGGCAGTACCCACACTGCAGAACTTAGCACAGAATAGGCAGACCCAGTGTCGGCACAGTGGATACATACACCGTGTATAAACAATTTGCAGTACCAGTGTGCAGAACTTACTGTCCTCTCTCTGCTGTGTCAGGAGAGTCTCTGGTCTTTCCTATGTCAGTAGGACAATTGGCCTCACTCATCTGTGTCAGGACTATCTCCGGCCTTTCTTTCTGGTATCAGGAGCATAACTGGCCTCTTTGTTCTGTGTCAGGAAGATCTCTGGTCACCCTGTTCTGTGTTAAGAGGATGTGCAGCCTTTATGCAGCGTCAGGAAGATCTATGGCCTAGCTCATCTGTGTCAAGAGAATCTCTGACCACTCCTCTTATTTAAGGAGGATAATTTTCCTCTCTCTGCTAGGTCAGAAATATTTCTGGCCTCCCTCTGGTGAGTCATGAGGATATCTTGCCTCTTTTGGCTGTTTCAGGAAGATCGCTGGCATCTCTCTGCTGGGTTAGGAGGATATGCAGACTCTATGCTGTTTCAGGAGGATCTCTTTCCTCTCCCATCTGTTTCAGGAAGATGCCTGGTCTCTCTCTCTCTGTCTCTCTCTCTCTGTCTCTCTCTCTGTCTCTCTCTCTCTCTCTCTCTCTCTCTCTCTCTCTCTCTCAACAGCAGGAGGATAATTGAGCTCCCTCAGCTGTGTCATGAGGCTCTCTGGCAACTGTCTGCTGTGTCAGGAGGATCTCTGCCATCTCTGTGTTCTATCAAGAGGATTTGCAGCCTGTATGTTGGGTCAGGAGGATAAGCAGCCTTTCTCTACAGTGTCCTGAGGATCTCAATATTTCCTCTGATGTGTCACAACCATCTCTGCTCTCTCTCTCTCTCTGATCTTTTCAGGAGGATGTCCAGTCCTTTCCCTCTCAGGAGGACATGCTGCCTCTCTCCTGTGTCATGTTGATCTCTGGCCTCTCTAGATTGTTTCAGAAGGACAAGCACCTCTTGTCGCAGTATCCTGAGAATCTCTGTTCTCCCTCTGCTGTGTCACAACGGTCTCTGGTGATTCTTTGCTCATTCAGGAGTGTGCACAGCCATTCTACTTACAGGATGATGTGCTGTCTCTCTGCTGTGTCAGGAGGCTCTCTGGCCTCTCTCTCCTGTATCAGTAGAACAAGCGTCTCTCTCTGCAGTATCCTGAAGATCTCTGCCCTCCTTCGGTGGTGTCACAATGATCTCTGGATTCTCTTTGCTGTTTCAGTAGGATGTGCATGCTTTCTTCTTTCAGGAGGATGTGGTTCCTCCCAGCTATGATCTGGAGGTCTCCGACCTCTCTCTATGGGTCAGCCTCTCTCTGCAGCGTCCTGAGGATCTTTATTCCCTCTATCTTTTTTTTTTTTGCGGTACTGGGGATTGAGCTCAGGAGTGTTCTACCTCCGAGCTACATCCCCAGCCCTATTTTTTATTCTTTATTTTGAAACCGGGTCTCGCTAAGTTGTGGAGTGCTTCACTAGGTAGCTGAGGCTGGCCGCGAACCCGGATCCTCCGGTCTCAGCCTCCCGAATGCTGGGATTACAAGCGTGCGCCACCACGCCTGGCTCTATTCCCTCTATCTTGTATAACAACCATCTCTGGTCTCTCTCTGCTCTTTCTGGAAGACGTGTGGGCCTTCTGCTTTCAGGAGGATATGCTGATTCTCTGCTGTTTTAAGAGGATCTCTGGCCTCTCTCTACTGCATCATACAGACAACTGGCCTTTCTCTAAAGCGTTCTGAGGATCTCAGTCTTCCCTCTGCTTAGTCACAATGATCTGTGGCTTCTTTCTGCTCTCTCAGGAAGATGTGTTTTCCTTCAGTTATCAGAAGGATGTGATTCAGCTCTGCTGTGTCAGGAGGGTCTCTGGCCTCTCTCTCTACTGTGTCAGAGGGATAGCTAGCCTTTCTCTGCAGTGTCCTGAGGATCTCTGTCCACCATCTGCTGTGGCACAATGATCTCAAAATTTTCTCTACCCTTTCAGGGAGATGTGTGGTTCCTCTGCTTCCAGGATGATGTACTACCTCTCTGCTGTGTGAGGGGGATCGCTGACCACTCTCTATCATGTCAGGAGGGTAAACAGCCTTTCTCTGTTGCATCGTGAGGACCTCTCTCCTTCCTCTTCCTTCTGTGTCATAAGGAGCTGAGGCCTCTCTTTGTTCTTTCCATAGGATGTGTGGTCTTTCTGCTTTCAGGGGGATGTGCTGCGTCCCTGCTGTGTCAAGAGGATCTCTGGCCTCTTGATAATGTGTCCAGAGCATGTGTGGCCTTTCTCTGCTGTTTCCTGAGGCTCTCTGTCCTCCCTTTGCTTAGACATCATGATCTGTGGCCTCTCTCTGCTCTTTCAGAAGAATGTATGGTTCTTCTGCTTTTCAGGAGGTTGTGCTTTATCTCTTCTGTGTTAGGAGGATCCCTGGCCTCTCTCTACTGAATCTGGAGCACAAGTGGACTTTCTCTGCAGTTCCTTGATGCTCTCTGTCCTTCCTCTGCAGTTCCTTGATGCTCTCTGTCCTTCCTCTGCTTAGTCAGCAGGATCTCTGGCCTCTCTCTGTTCTTTCAGGAGGATGCACAGATATTCTCCTTTCAGGGGAGTGTGCTGCCTCTCTGCTGTGTCAGGAGGATCTCCTGCCTCCCGCTACTGTGTCAGGAGGATAAGCAGCCTTTCTCTGCAGTGTCTTGGGGGTCTCTGTCCTCCCTGTACTGTGACAAAACAATCTCTGGTTTCTCTCTACTCTCTTCAGGAGGATGTGCGGTTCTTCTGCACTCCGGGGATGTGCTGCCTCTCTCTTGTGTCTTGTTGGTCTCTGGCCTCTGTCCACTGTACCAGAAAGACAAGCATCTCTCTCTCTCTCTCTCTCTCTCTCTCTCTCTCTCTCTCTCTCTCTCTCTCTCTCTCTGCAGTATCACCAGCATCTCTATTCTCGCTCTGCTCTGTCACAACCACCTCTGGCCATTCTTTGTTCATTCAGAAGGATGTGCAGTCATTCTGCTTTCAGAAGGATGAGCTGCTTCTCGGCTGTGCCAGGAGAATCTCTGGCCTCCCTCTTCTATGTCAGGAGGACAAGTGCTTCTCTCTACAGTGTTAAGGATCTCTGTCCTCCCTCAGCCATGTCAAAAGAATCTCTGGATTCTATTTGCCATATTAGGAGGATGTGCAGTCTTTCTACTTTCAGGAGGCTGGACTCTCATCTGTCCTATGGGGGGGATCATCACTGGCCTCTTTACTCATAAGAGGAATAAGCAGCCTTTCTCTGCAGCGTAATGAGGATCTCTGTCCTCCCCCTGCAGGGTCCCAACAATCTCTGGCCTCCCCTTTAACTTTCAAGAGGATGTGTGGTCCTTTCCCTTTCAGAAGGACGTTCTGACTCTGCAACTCTGCAGTATCATGAGAATCTCTGGCCTCTCACTACTGTGTCAAGAGGACAAGCGTCTCTCTCTCTGCAGAGTACTGAGAATCTCTGTTCTCTCTCTTGTGTCACAATGATCTTTGGCCTCGCTCTGTGCTTTCTGGAAGATGTGTGGTCTTTCTGCTTTCCAGAGGAGATGTTGATTCCCTGCTGTTTTAGGAGGATAGTGAGCTTCTCTCTACTGTGGCAGACAGAAAACTGGCCTTTGTCTGCAGTGTGCTGAGAAACTCTGTCTTCCCTCTGCTTAGTCACAATGATCTGTTGGTTCTTTCTGCTCTTTCCTTTGGTTATCAGGAGGATGAGATCCATCTCTGTTGTGTCAGGAGAATCCCTGGCCACTTTTCTGCTTTATGAGTACGAGCTCTGGCTTCCCTCTATTGAGGAACAAGAATCACTGGCCTTTCCTTCCTGTATCAGGAAGGTAACTTACCTCAGCTGTGTCAAGAGGATGTCTGGCCGCTCTCATATGTGTCAGGTGATTCTCTGGTGTCTCTCTGCTGAGTCACAAGTATCTCTGGACTCTCTAGGATGTGACACAGGATTCTCCCTTCTCTCTCCTGGATCAGGAGGAAAACTAGCATCTCTCAGCTGTGTCAGGACAATCTCTCTACTGTACAGGAGGACAATAGGCCTCACTTGTCTCAGGAGGAACTATAAATTCTCTTTGCTGAGCCACAAGGATCCCTGGCCTCTCTATACTGTATCAAGGGAACCTCAGGCCTCTCTTCCCCGCAACATGAGGACAATTGGCCCCTCTCTCCTGTGTCAGGAGGATCATTGGCCACATTCTGCTGTGTGTGTAGGATCTCTGGCCTCCCT
Organism: Graphiurus murinus; assembly: GCA_004027655.1. Lineage (NCBI taxonomy): Eukaryota > Metazoa > Chordata > Mammalia > Rodentia > Gliridae > Graphiurus > Graphiurus murinus. The sequence goes on along the minus strand of PVLC010005349.1, from coordinate 32,078 downwards.
CTATTGAAAAACAGGAATCTCTGGCCTCTCCTTCCTGATTCAGGAAGGTAATTGACGTCACCTGTGTCAGGAGGGTTTCTGGCCTGTCTTGGCTGAGTCTCAAGTATCTGTGGCCTCTCTAGGCTGTATCATGAGATTCGCCTCCCCCCCCCCCTCTGTCTCTCTTTCTCTCTCGCTTTCCTGGATCAAGAGGGCAATTGGCCTTTCTCAGCTGTGTCAGGAGGATCTACCCCCCGGTATCAGGAGGATAATTGGCCTCAGCTCTGTCTGGAGGAGTTAAAGCCTCTCTTTGATGAGCTACAAGGATCTCTGACCCTTCTGTGCAGTGTCAGGAGAATCTTAGACCTCTCTCCACAAAAACAGGAAATTTGCCCCGCTCTCCTGTGTCAGGAGGATCATTGGCCACTTTCTGCTGTGTCTGTATGATCTCGGGCTTCCCCCTATTGAGTAACAAGTGTCCTTTGTCTCTCTTTCCTGATTCAGCTGGGTCAGGAGCGTCTCCGGGCCTCTCTGCTGAGTCACAAGTATCTCTGGCCACTCTCGGCTGTGTCATGGCGCTCTCTCTCTCTCTCTCTCTCTCTCTCTCTCTCTCTCTCTCTCTCTCTCTTTCTCTCTCTCTTTCTCTCTGGAGGGCAATTGGCCTTTCTCGGCTGTGTCAGGAGGATCTTCCCCCTGAATCAGGACGATTATTGGCCTCAGCTGTATCTGGAGGGGCTAAAGCCTCTCTTTGATGAGTTACAAGGATCTCTGACCCTTCGATCCTGTGTCAGAAGAATCTCAGACCTCTCTCCACTGTAAGAGGAAATTAGCCTCTCTCCTGTGCAGGAATATCATTGCCCACTTTCTGGCATGTCTTTAGGATCTTGGGCCTCCCTCTGTTGAGTGGGAAGAATCTTTGTGGCCTCTCTTTCCTGATTCAGGAAGGTAATTGAGCTCACCTGTGTCAGAGGGTTTCTGGCCTTTCTCTTCTGCGTCACAAATATCTCTGGCCTCTCTAGGCTTTGTCATGGGATTCTCCCTTCTCTCTCTCTCTCCCTCTCCCTCTCCCTCTCTTTCTCTCTCTGGAGGGAAATTTGCCTTTCTCAACTCTGTCAGGAGGGTCTTCCCCCTGTATAGGGAGGATAATTGGCCTCAGCTGTGTCAGAAGAATCTCTAGACTCTGTTTGCTGAGCCACAAGGATCCGTGGCCTCTCTATGCTGTGTCAGGGGAACCTCAGGCCTCTCTTCCCCATAACAGGAGGGCAGTTGACCTCTCTCTCCTGTGTGGTGGATTATTGGCCACTTTCTGCTATGTCACTACGATCTCTGGCCTCCCTCTCTTGAGTCACAAGTATCCCTGGCCTCTCTTTCCTGTATCAGGAAGATAATTGGCTTCAGCTGTGTCAGGAGGGTCTCTGGCCTCTCTCTGCTGATTCACAAGTGTCTCTGGCATCTCTTGGCTGTGTCGTGGGATTCCCCATCTTCTCTTCTATATCTGGAGGACAATTGCACTTTCTCCTGGACCATGAGGATCATTGGCCTCTCTCCCCTGTCAGGAAGGTGTCTCCTGTATCAGGAGGATAATCGGCCTCTAGTGTATCAGGAGCATGAACCGCCTTCCTCTGCAGTTTCCTGAGGATCGCCACACTCCTTCTGCTTAGACACCATGGTGTCTGGCCTCTCTGCTCTTTCAGGAGGATGTGTGATCCTTCTGCTTTCAGGAGGATGTGCTTTAATTTGTGCTGTGTCGGGAGGATTTCTGTCCTGTCTCCACTGTGCCAGGAGGATCAGCGCCCTTTCTCTGTAGTGTACTGAGGAACTCTGTCCTGCCTCTGCCTTGTCACATCCATCTCTGGTCTCTTCCTGCATTTTCAGGAGGATGTGCGGTCACTTCTGGTTTCAGAGGGATGTGCTCCCTCTCTGCTCTGTTGGGAGGATCTCTGGCCTCTCTCTACTGTGTCAAGACAACAAGAAGCACCGCTCTGCAGCGTCCTGAGGATCTCTGTCCTCCCTCTTGTTTGTCACAATATTCTCTGGCCTCTCTCTGCTGTGTCCGGAGGATGTGCAGTCCCTCTGTTTTCAGTGGGGTGAGCTTCTTCTATGCTGTTCGGGAGGATCTCTGGCCTCTCTGTACTGTGTCAGGAGGAAAAGCGCCTCTCTCTGCAGGGTCCTGACGACCTCTATTTTGTCAGCTGCATCACAAGGATCCCTTGCTTCTCCTTTTCTTTCAGGAAGATGTGTGGTTTTTCTGCTCTTGGAAGGATATGCTGACTGCTGTGTCGCAAAGATCTCTGGACTCTCTCCAGTGTCAGAATAATAAGCAGCCTTTTTTCAACAGTGTTGTGAGACATTTCTCCACCCTCTGCTGCATCACAACTCTCTCTGGCCTCTCTCTGCTTTCAGGAAGGTATGCATCCTTCTGCTTTAAGATAGTTGTGCTTCCCCTCTGCCTCTCTGCTGTGTCAGGAGGGTCTCCAGCCTTCCTCAGTGAGACTCGGGATATTGGCCTCTCTATGCTTTGTCCGAGAATTTCTGGCATCACTCTCCTATGCAAATACGATGTTCTGCTTCTGTGTGCTATTTAGAAGGATGTGTGGCCTTTCTGCTGGTTGAGGAAATCTCTGGCCTGTGCCATCTGTATCAGAGGGTCTCTGGCCTCTGTATTCTATAGCAGAAGGACAACAGGCCTCTGTCTCCTATATTACGAGGATCATGGGCCACTCTCTTTTGTGTCAGGATTAGATCTGGCCTCTCTCTCCTGAGTCACAAGGAAGGCTGGCCTCTCTATCCCGTATCAGGAAGATCTCTCTCCTCTCTCCCCCTATATCAGAAGATAATTGGCCTCAGCTGTGTCTGGAGGAGCTAAAGCCTCTCTTTGATGAGTTGCAAGGATCTCTGACCCTTCTGTGCTCTGTCAGGAGAATCTCAGACCTCTCTCCACTATAACAGGAAATTAGGTTCTCTCTCCTGTGTCCAGAGGATCATTTGCCACTTTCTGCCATGTCTATACATTCTAGGTCATCCCCCTATTGAGTAACAAGAATCTTTGGCCTCTCCTTCCTGATTCAGGAAGGTAATTTACCTCAGCTGTGTCAGGAGGGTCTCTGTCATTTCTCTGCTGAGTCACAAGTATCTCTGGCCTCTCTAGGCTGTGTTGTACGATTCTCCTCTCTCTCTCTCTCTCTCTCTCTCTCTCTCTCTCTCTCTCTCTCTCTCTCTCTCTCTCTCTCTCTCTCTCTGTCTCTGTCTCCTGGATCAGAAGGGCAATTGGCCTTTCTCGGCTGTGTCAGGAGGATCTTCCCCCTGAATCCGGAGGATAATTGTCCTCAGCTGTGTCAGAAGAATCTCTAGACCCTGTTTCCTGAGCCACAAGGATCCCTGGCCTCTCTGTGCTGTGTCAGGTGAACCTCAGGCCTCTCTTTCCCATAACAGGTGGACAATTTGTCTCTCTCTCCTGCATCAGGAGGATCATTGGCCACTTTCTTCTGTGTCACTACAATCTCTGGTCTCTCTCTCCTGAGTTACAAGAAAACCTGGCCTCTCTTTCCTTTATCAGGAAAGTAACTGGCCTCAGTTGTGTCAGGAGGGTCTCTGGTCTTTCTCTGCTGGCTCACAAGTATCTCTGGCATCTCTTGACTGTGCCATGGTATTCCTCATCCTCTCTCTTCTATATCAGGAAGACAATTGCACTTTCTCCTGTACCATGAGGCACAACCTTTAAGCTAATCCTTAGTAAATATTAAGGACACAAAATAGTATTGTTTTAAATCTAAAGGACATAGTAAATCATAATTTAGTTATTTAAAATTTTTGTAATATGAAATCCTTTTCCATATGAAAGTGTTGTGTGGTTGATCTCCCGTTTGGCTGGTGGTGGGGGGGGGGCTCAGCTTGCATAGCTGACCTTCCATTTGGATTTGGCGGCCGAAGGGGCCGCAGGGTGGCTTGGCTTGTGTAGCCGACTCCTGTTTGGCAGCTGATTTGTATTTGAGGGCTCGAATTGAGGACTGGCAGAAGACCTAGGCGGACATTCTGGAGGGTCACCAGGAGGTGAGGGAGACGTGCCCACAGACTCAGTGGCATGGTGTGCACAGGGTGGTAGATCTCTCATAGGAAATTTAAAAAGGAAGCAAGCAGCGTAAAAAGGCCTATCTCTCTGTTCAGTGTTTGTCTGTCCTCCCCAGTCTGCGTGGTATTGTTAACTTTTGATTTCAGTTTTGGACTTGCAGCTGTTCTCTACTTCTCCATAATGGGACGGACTTCTTCAACTCCCTTGTCTATAATGGTTGACCACTTTTCTGATTGCAGAACTCAGGCATCTAACCTTTCACTGGAGGTGAAAAAGGTACATTGTTAATCACTATTTGCTCTGCAGAATGGCCGACTTTCAATCTTGGCCTGATGAGACCCTCCAAGTCACTCCGGGTCTGGAGGAGCTGTTGGGAGTCGTGGAGTAGGCCCGCTCAAATCGGCAGCGTAAGTTTTACCTTTTGCATGGCTTGAGGGCCGCCATGAAGGCCCTTGGGTCCAGTAACCTTGGGGCGAGAACAAGTGAGCAAAACCCAGGCTGGGTTTAGGGAAGCCAGCTACCGGCAATGG
>PVLC010005349.1:0-22500 GCA_004027655.1 Graphiurus murinus | reverse complement strand
GCTGGAATATTGTAAAGTTGGGATGACTATTAATTATTGATGTTATAAATCCCCTTCAAAGTCTCCCAATTGCAATTTGTCATGCTCCATTATCCTTAGTTCTTCCATAAATAACAAATGCAGTATTTCCAAAGTAGCTATAGTTCTCTGTATTTAAATAAAGCCCAACAACATTAGCATGCCATTCACTTTGTTTTGCAGACTTTTAGAAAAATTAATGCTTAAAGAAAGATGCCTGATATTTACCTCCTGCTCTTCTTTATGTTGAACATATGTTTCTGGTGGGTATTGTTCGCCAGAGAATATATTCTGTTCAAGAGAATAGATTCTCTTGAAATTTCTCTACCAGCCATAATAAAAAAAAACTCTAGAATTCTGAATATGAGAAGAAAAACTGTGGAAGTTTTATCAACTTCAGTTTTACGGTTTTATTAAATGTGTTTGACATATTGATGAGGTGGGTAATTTGCTATAAAATATTAATGTGTTAAACATAATGACCTGCAGTGAAGTGAGCTGAATTGGTGGAACGGTGACAAAGTTAATTAAATACTAGGTTATACTGCAAACTCCACAGAAACTTTAGAGTGTTAGAGTAATACAAATTAGTTTGCCATGATTCATAAGATTCTTCTTCATATCAGAGAAACGAAGGCTGATTGGATTAGCATTGCCAAGGGTTGTCCAAACGTGTACATTTATATAAATCAACATAATAAAACTAGTTAAGAAAAAGAATGGGAAGGAGACATTATCAGATTTAAAGCAACATTAACACTTCTCAAATCACAATTGTATTTCAGAGTAGCACCATGAAATTCATCATTCTTATTCTAATTAGAGAGAATGCTGATATTTATAAATATAGGAACAAGACATTAACATTTTTATCTTAACCAAATTCTATAGGTAATAACCTCTGCAAGCAAATTTTTATGTTACAAAGTGATTGTATCCACAGGCATTTGGCTTTGTATTGGCCTGTATTCTGTACTAAGGTGAATAAGATTATTTTTAAATGGAAATGTGAGAATATACACATAGGGATCAAATTTTTAATGATGAAGGCTATTATTTGCACATCAGTGACTCCTCAGTGTCATCCAGTCAAATAAAGGAGCTATCATATGGCGGTGGTGGACCTCCAAAAGAAATGAACTGCATCGGCCCACTGTGGGCCCTGGGCCAAACCTGTCTCACTACTTGTTGTTTTTGGTAACTGAAGTTCAACCCTAACACCAACCTCCATGGCTGTTTCCCGCTTGAGAGCAGAGTTCAGTAATTGCGGCAGAGGATGTATGATCTACAGAGAGAAAGATATGCACTGATTGGACCGTCCAGCCCACCAGGCTGCTGACTGTTCTCACCACATGCCAGCGATTCTGAGACATCCATGCAGGCTCTCAAGCAGTCGTGTCTGCTTACATTCCATCGCTGCGTTCTAATTGGTAATCATTTATCCATGCTCCAGCATGGACCCCGGCCCAGGAGCTATGCTTTGTATTCCAGCATGACTTTGTGATTGTGTCTGTATTCCTTATTTTTCCTTAGAAAGGGAGACTTTTTTTTTAGTGGTACAGGGGCATGCTACCTCGGAGCTATAACCCCAGCCCTATTTTTTATTCTTTATTTTGAAACAGGGTCTCACTAAGTTGTGGTGTGCCTCACTAGGTAGCTGAGGCTGGCCACGAACCCGGATCCTCCGGTCTCAGCCTCCCAAATGCTGGGATTACAAGTGTGTGCCACCACGCCCAGCTAGAAAGGGAGACTTGTCACTACTATTTTATGGTTTGTTTCCTTGGTGCAGGAATAATGACATTTTATCTTTCTTCAGCAGAAATCTTGGAAAAGAGAAGGTGCTCAATTGATTTTTCATTTAAAAAAAAGCAAGGAAAGAAAAAGAAAACAAAAGAGAAAATAATGAAAGCAGGAAGGTCAGAACCCAAAGGTTTGGGGTAGAGAATTCAAATCATGGTTTTCAGCTGAATTGAGGCAAAGTGGATGAATAGAAATGGCCTATACTTAAGGGACACGAGGATTGTTTGATACACATGGAATGATCACCACAATCACTCTTATTAGTCTATTCGTCATCTCACATAGTTCCCACATTTTCTCTTTCTTTGTATCACCATCTCCTGCCCCTGTTCTACCTGCCTACTCCAGCCACACACCCTCCCTGCCTGGTTACCACCCAGTAAATCCATTAATCCATCCATAGACTTATCCAGGTCTTACTTAGTGAGACCTTCATGTGTCAATTGTATCCCCTCAGAACATTTTTGGCCAATACATAAACTCTTGCAAAGGACTTCCTGTATCCAAACCATAGTAGTTCATTTTTTTTTTTTTTTACCCAAAGATACATTTCTTTGGGAGAAGAGCTTTGGGTTGTTTGAGAGAAAATGGTTTAGAGGCATGAGGACATCGGGGCCTGCTCATGTATCATGTGCTTGTCTTCTAAGGGGCATGTGATTCAATTTTAGGCACTAGGTTCACCATGATGAGTTTGGGCATGTGTATTTTCGAGCCTCAACTAAGGGAAAATCCAATAACTTTGCATCAAACAGGGGCGAGATAATTGAAAAGTAAATACCTCAAAAGACAAGGCTGGGTATTGATGGCAGAAAAAAAGAGGCAGCTCTACGGTCAAGTTTGATACTATACTTGAGGTAGACAATCTGTTGGAATGGATATTTGTATTTTTTTTTTTTACCGTGAATGTGTAATATGAACAAGCTCATTCTCATCCTAAGTGAAGCCTCCAGCAAGCTATGTGAAGCTCGCCACTGATGCTTCTGTTGTGAAGACTTTGTGGAAAGAGATCCTTGCTGGATTATATATCCAAGATGGACAGACACTGTCTGCACACCTGTGAAGAGAGAGAAAAGGAGACGGTTTACATGGTAATCGCCTCTGTTAAAAACTGAAGATAAATGCCCAGCAGAGCTCACTGTGCAACAAAGGTGTCAGTGGTGCTTGGGTTCGCAATTAATTTCAGTTTCTTCTCTCTGTGTTTATATATCATCTGATTTTTAATAAAAAAAACATGTATTTGTCATCAGAACATATATTATTTTTTAAAAAAAAAAACTTTGCTAATTTGGTGACCTGTTTTCTACTAATTTACACTTTAATCTGCACCAATTAGAAATGGATACTATGCCAGGTGTTATGTATTTCTGGATTTTAAAAGTTTTGCTTTATTCATACACTCCACATCAGCCTGGCCAAGATTCTCTCGCAAGGGTGCCTGCGAAGGGCTCTTCCTACGCAATCCTCTGCTGGTCTTTCCCTCCTCTCATAGGTGTAAACCTGGCTTCACAGCTCACAGAATGGAGCCTCCCACCTTCCCCTGCCCCCTACCTTACATCCTTCAAAGAGACTTGTGCCCTGAATCTACGGCGTGTTCAACTCTGTCTTGGTGCCTCTTCTCAGAAGTCCTACACGACACTGGTAACATGGAAAACTTCTTGCCTATGTCTGACCATATGTAATTTCTACCTTTGAGTGACCCTCTTGCCCTTTATTTTTTATTTTGAATCAGGGTCTAAGTTGCTGAGCATCTCACTAAGTTGCAGAGGCTGGCCTGGAACCTGCAGTCTTGTCTCAGCCTCTCAAACAATATTTATCCATAGAAAATGCTGGAAGAAGCAGATCAAAACAATAATAGCATCTTTGCGTGATATGTTTGTCTTTTTAAAATCATTGTACAGATTTTTTTGTTACTGATATATATATATATATATATATATATATATATATATCAGTCCAAGACAAGCCAGAGATGGAGAACAGACATTTAAATAGAAGCCTTTAGTACAAAGAATTGTCAACCGGGTGTTTCAGAATTGGACAGGCGATCAGAAAACACAAAGGCATTATGATATATCAACTGTATGATGCAGATACCACCCTGAAAGCTTGGAGAACAAAAGAAAGAGGTTGTAGTTATTAAACAGATGTTTGGGGAAGTGCCAGCAGACCTCTGGCTGCAAGGAGCTACTCGCTTAGTTCAAGTATTTCTGGAATCCAACAGATCCCACAGAGCTACAGTCCCAACCTCTGAACATAGAGTCATTATTATCTCTCTTCCAGGGTTCAGAATGGGAAAAAGCAGTCTGTTACCACTCCCTAGTCCAGGAAGCCCTCTCTGGAGCTTCCCACCAGCGGAACCAAGGATGGAGCTCAGCCTAATCCCAAGTCACAAAGTAGAAAAGCAGGAGAATTTGAAGCTGGAGCCAACAACGTAACACTCGGCAGAACTGATATCACTTCAACTGAAACAGAAAATAACCAAAACACTCATACACACTTTATTAAAGGCAACAGACCATCTAATTCTTGGACGGGAGCCTGCCCAGAGTGAAAGATCGTTGGCAGACATTCCAAGGTTAGTTGGCCACCAACTAGCTAATTGGAAAAAAGTAAAATGTGAGGTGAACGCTCTTCACACAACACCTGGCTGGGAAAATGCTCAATAAATCTTCATGAAGTAGGAAATCCTTGGAAATAATCATGAGATATAAATTTTGAAGTCTTGTCTCTCAGACGTTGGAGAGGAGAGAATCTAATTTGCTTATAGCTTGTTATGTGTTTCAGGGCTCGACGGTTTTTCTGTTTAAGACAATAAGTGAATAAATTCATGATATAATTCCTAGATGAGTGAGTGCATGTACAAACACATATGGCTTCTTGATTTGGACAGTTGTATCCAACAGGGTTCTCGAAGGAAATGGACTCATTGTGGGTTATTCAGATGAATAGACTCTGTTTCAGAGACAGCATGGGTAATGTAAGTAAGCAGGGGAGTGAGCAGGGACCGCTGAGAACCCTAAGACTGGCCACAGCACGAAGCTACTGCCACTCGTAGGGATGACTAGGAGGATGATGTTCCATTCCTTGGAGCCAGAGTACAGGTGCCTCCCAACCAGGGCTATGGTGTTGGAATAACATTGGCATTGTCAGAGCCACAGGGCTAAGGCAAGAAGGAGCAAAGTCTCCTCCGCCTTGGCATGTGCTGTGAATGTGTCACGATTTCCAAAAGTTGTGCTTTTTTTTTTAAAAAAAAAATAGGAATGTCTTATGATATCACCCATTGTACAATTTCTTATTCATCTCTATTGAATCACAAACTGCCTTTCATGGATTTTACACATCGCCTGTGAAAACAAACCTCACCTCCCACGGTGGAGGAGGAGGGTCCCTAAAATAGGAGTGTGGGCAAAGCTGCCAGAAGTAGGTTGTCTATTCACCAGACAATAGACAGGGTGGACTGTGGAAAACAGGAGAAAAAGAAATGGGAACACAAAGCCAATACAATTATTTCCCTTGCACTTTGTGCTGTATGTTATTTTTTAAATGTTATTTGGGAGGAACTTATAAAGATAGTTTGCTCTAGTTTTGTTTTTAATCCAAAGATATCATTTTCAGGTAAAATTTTATTTAACACTTTTAATTAGGATGGTCCTTGGTGCCATTGAATAAATATTTCCCTTCTGGGAACAGGTGAGTTTGGGAAGTTTCTTGTGCTCTACTTTGGCCACAAAATGTGCATGATGGTGCTTTGTGCATTACTGGTGGGATTTGAAGAACCACTGCACTCCTCAGCTGGGTACAATGCTCCTCTCCCTCAGCCATAGCTGGCAGCAATTCTCCCTTGATTGTACATTGCGTCAACTTAGGTCCTTATGAGAACAAGGCAGGATGAAGTCCTGGTGGATCAAAGAAGACATGTTGCTCTAAGTTGCTGAGATTCGAGTTTGTTTTAATGGTGTGTAACTCAGCCTGTGCTTTCTGATACCTCAGGTGCTCAAAACAAGAGCGACACGTACTTGCTCAGATAGACTGGAATCAACTAAGGATGCCATTAGCAACACTATTGCACCTGCAGCGGAACTCCGAATGACCACAGTTTCTAGATTTTGGAAAGCCACCTCCATCCCTCCCTCTGCTACACAACATTTCACAGGATGGATAGCTGAGACATGGAGGAACATTTGCTAGTGATGGACGTTCTGTGTGTTCGCAGTGCGCTGTGAGTATTCAGAGTGCCCTGAGGAAGCTCCCCACAGAGCCCAGCTTGCTCCAGCTCACTCCAGCTCAGAACGTCAGTAAGCAAGGAAGCCTCTCTCAGGGCTGACACAGACACACGGAACTGGTAAACATCACAGGTGAGATTGGGGGAAAGGTTTTCATCTCCTTGAGGAACAAGCACTACATGAAACTTTTATAATTTGCTTGAAGGCATTCACTTCCCCACTTGTTAACCATCCTAAAATAAATTGTTTGATGAAAAAGTGAAAGGCAAATACATAAGTGATACTTTCCTCTGAGTGAAGGAAAGTAATGATTGAGAATCACATGTCATATCTATTTTCACCTTATCTCTTTAATAAAACTTCCATGTTTGCCTGGATGCATAGCTACTCAGCCAGAAAAGATCCATTCTGGTCTGTGACTAGGTCTGGCCATTTGATTAAGTATTGGCCAATGGATTGCAAATGGCATGATGTACACAACATTGGAATTAAGTCCTGAATGAATTGCATATGGGCTCCCATGGCCTTGACATTCCTTCTGGGTGAGATGAAAACATCAAAACCGAACAAGAACAACAGATTTGGGGAACTGAGTTGCAATATGTAGGTACGATTCCAAAACAGAACAAAGTAAATTTCTCTGTTGTCTATGTCAATGTATTTTAAATTCTCTTCCTTTTAAAATAGCCACTTATTTTATTATTTTTATTAGATTGATTACTAGAAGCACTATAAGAAAATCAGTTCAAGCTTATTTTCGCTGTGGCCATTTTTTTTTTTATAACTTTAAGCTCAGCTGGTTGAAATAATTATCCTCATTCATTGCTATTTATCATAATTGATCTGCTAATTTTATTTACCAGCTTGCTATCTGTGATATCTGGGGCTCTTTATGTTACTTCTCTGTGCTTCAATTTTCTCATTTGTAAAATGAAGATGGTAATAGTTTCAATCTCTTAGGGTTGTTCTGAGAATTAAAAAAGTTAATTTGCACAAAGCACTATATCCAGCATTTTTATTAGTTGTTATTATTACTTATTTCTTGATATTTTAATCCCCAAAACTATTTCCTCTGTTCCCATAGGCAGTTTTTCTAATCACTAATGTATATCCTTTTGTTTATATGGGCTTATGTACATTGCTTTTAATTTACTAAGTGGCACTGTGCTGCGTAGATCAGTGGGGAAGTTCTAAGGTCCATTCATGCTTCCATTTGTACTTCTGTCCTATTTCTCTGGGCTGTCATGTGAGCTCCATAGTATACAGCTACTGCACTTCACCTACTGACTCCCCTGGGGGTAGATGGTAAGGCTTCCCCTAGTTCACCATCACCACAAATAGCAGCGGGATGAACATCCTTAAGGAAGTCCATTTTGGACCCGTTTGAAAATTTAGTTTCATGTATAACAATGAGCATCACCCTTAATAACATCTGCTGTTTTATATTTGACCAAGGATTATCAGATTGCTTTTGGCAGGGCTCCAGCAACTCTCATTCCCACCAGTACTGGGTTGTTCTTATGTTCCCATGACATGAGCACTCTGCATTATCACTAGTTTGACCTTCACTTAGGAGGAGACTATGGAGAACGTCTCTACTGTGAAACAAGGAGTAAATCACGGAGTTATCTACAAAACCCTAGCAGTTTCCAGCCCTCCAAAAAACTGTGGTCACGAGACAAGCAAAGGCACTGAATCCCGTTGGTTGTCAAGATTTTCTGTGGAGTAACTGGACACGTGATCTCTATCTCTGTTTCAAGAGTAAGGAAGAAATATGGAGTCTACCACCAAAAAATACCTAAAAAGAAACTAGCTAAATGCTAACCCATGCCTAAATGCCTAATGAGGAGTAACAAGTTAATTTTGAATAATTTGAAGCCCAATAAGTAAAGCCAGGATTAGTTCTCAAGCTTTTCTTTATAGACCAATCAGGAGTGAGGCAAGGGAGCACCTTCCTTAGTGAACCAACTAAATAGGAGGTTATCAGTTCCCCATCCAGGGCCTGACTATGTAGGAGGTGATCAGTCATAAGGAGGGGAGGAGCATAAAATAAATCCTCTTTTCTCAGTTCTTTTACTCAAACAAAACCGCATCCTTAAGCTCTTGAGGAAGAAACTTTACGTCTGGAAATGTCAAAGATCAAGAATAAAAGATCATTGAAAGAAAAACTCATTTGTCTCTGAGTGAGATACCAAAAGCCTCACCTCTGGCTCTCAGAGTCCAGAGAAATAGCTGCTGTTTGTTTCTGGTGACGAAGAGAAGAGATAAGGCATAAAGATCTGCTCCTAGGGCAGGGGCAAGGGCAAGGGATTCTCTTGAAACAGATCCTGCACTGATACACAGCAAATGTACGCTACCTGAGGTCGGAGCAGGGAGCTCTCTCCCATCTGACAAAGATACAAGAAATAGTCCCCAGCCCTGCTTCAGACTGCAAACGTCTCTGAACAACCAAAGATTCCCACTGTGGTCACCGCCAAGGGTGGTGACAAGCACCAAGGAGCACGCAACGGAGAAGATGCTGCAGGGGGGGAGAACACGAGCATGGGGACACACAGACACACAGACAGACAGACAGACAGACAGACACACCACACACACAGACACACACGTACACACAGACAGAAAGACAGATACACAACACACACACACACACACACACACACACACACACACACACACACACACCCCTTCATCGAGCAGGGGTATGTGAATACTGAAATTTGTTTGCAGTGAGAATGGAAACACAGAGAAAAGCTCTCCAGCACCCCAGACCTCTTACAGAAATATGAAGCCTGTGAAAAACAGGATAACATGGTCAATGCCAAAGCTCAAACTCAGAGAGACTGATCCAGTCTCACAGAATAGCTAGCAAAGAAGAGGAAGAGAAGTTTAAAACTAAGTACTAAGTCTTTACTGTTCTATAGATGATGTTTAGCAATAAAAAAATGGCAAGACAACAGAACATCAATCAAGACAAGAAAAGGCTCACTGTTAAGAGATAAATCAATGAGTAGAAACAGATTCATAAAGGAACCTGATGATCAAACAATGAGACAGGGACAAAAAACTTTCTACAATTAATGAATTACATAGAAAAGTTATGTTATAAGCATAAAAAGGAAATTTAAAAATAGAGCTAGAATCTAAGGAGAAGTCAAATGAAAATAATACAAAAATAAATAATAAATGGAACAAGATACAAACAAAGAATTCCTCTGAAGGGTTGATAAACAGATTGGACATAACTAAGGAAATGGAATCAATGTGAATCTAGTGCTGTTTGATTATCCAGAATCAAGCACAAGAAGAAATCAAAAGAGTGAAATAAAAGGAAACAGAGAAGCCAGTAACTGTGGAAAACTCTTTCTCCTAGTTGTCGATCCATTGTCTCTCAGTTCCAAATCTGTCCTTCAGTCCTTCCCTGCTCTGTGAGAAAGGAGTGGGGCCCTCTAAAGGCCTGTGCTCTGTCAGCTGTGAATGCCGGAGGGGTTTTCTCCTCCAGGGCCTGGACCACGTGCAGCTCCTTCAGGCCTGTGCTCCTTAAGCCTGGTGTGTGTCCAGTGGCAGGCTGTACAGCGCATGGTGGCCAGTGGGGTGCCCCCAGCCAGCAGCGCTCAGGTCACTTCTCAGTAGGTGTAAGACACTGAACCTCTCTGTGCATGACTCCCCCAGCCACCCAGGACAAATAAATATGAAAATGCTACACATGTCAAAAAAGTAAATAGAGGGTAAATACACTAAAAGTGCAAACACGTCCATAATCATAAAATGAAAAAAACAAAACAAAATAAAAAACTATCACATGGTACCTAGACTGTGTATGCTAGAGGAAGAGCAAGGAAAAGAAGAAATATGTAAATTAATGCAGTAGGTTTCCTGATAGTAGTAATAATATTGTTTTTGAAATTTTAAAATTATTTTATATGTATGCTATAGGATAAGGGAAACAAATAATTATGTTAATTGTTCTAGGAACTATAATTTTTACTGTAAAAGAAAAAAAAGATACGGATATGTAGAGAAATGCCTGATGTTGAATTTAAGTTGGACAAGGCAATATTAATGTTTTTTTTGGGAGGGTGAGTATTTTGTTTTATTAAATGCTCTTATTGCTACATTGGAATCTCGCATCATTATATAGTTCAAAGTGATAGGGGCATACAGGCACACAGTACTTGGTGAGTTTCCCCTCTTGTGTTTTACTTTTGACTGAATAGTGGACCATAGCCATGGCCTCCCCAGAGCCGTAAACCATTAATGCCCACTTCTTAGATGCTAAATGCCATTCTCCATGGAAATGACTGAGGACTTCTTAGGAAAATGGCTGATTCTGATTCTGGGGTGAGGCATACATAAACTACTCCTGGGATGCCCTTTTTGTGCTGTAGGTGAGAGTCTTAAATATCAAGGAGGTCATGAGAAAAGCATAGAAGAACCATTTTTAAGAGGTTCTCATTGCCAAAGAAGGAGGGACAATCTGAACACCAAAAGTAATGAGTATAGGGTTTTCTCCAGGAACAATTAAAGATCCAGACACCCCAAAAATGAAACATAAATCCCTCAAAGGCAAACAAATGGTACTTTTTTTCTTTATACTAGAATGTCAGTTAAACTTGGTAAAAGGAATATTGATTAGCAATACTTGATTTAGGCAAAAGCATCTTTGAAGTCTTGAGTCAGATAGTTGGGAAAAGATACTCCTATAGAGTTAAAGCTTCAATTCACAGGTTGCTTAGTAGCTGCAAGGAACAAGACGCCCTTTTCCCATGGATGAAGATGGTAGACGGAGCTCCACCAGGGACAGATAATCTGATGTCTATGCCTCTGGCCTCTGCGTGGACACACCAGGAAGGACCTGCTTCTTCTCTGATGGACTCTTGCCCCATGTGTTTACCTTGCATCTAATCAAATATAGAGACTAGGGACTGGCAGATTATTTTGTAAAAGGTGAAAGAGAAACACTAAGATTTGTGGACTATACGATCTCAGTCACAAGTACTCAAATCTGTCATAATGCAAAAACAGACCCATCTGCGAAAAACTGGCCTATGCATGGGTTGATCGTATGTAGTATGGTACAGCTTTACTCACAAAATATTAATCGTGGACCAGAGCTTGACCAGTAGTGTATTGATCCTAGTCCTAGACTTATTTTCCAGTTCAAAGAAAGTCCAGGAGATTGAGGAGCAATTTCAATGACACTCTAAGGAGACAATCCTCTTAGAAACTTAGAGTACAGGCCATGTTACAAGATCATTGGCCAGGTAAATAATGTAGGATACAGTTAAAACGATACAAATAAGCACAGGAGGAAAGCCGGTTCCACCCTAAAATAGATTTAAAAGACCTAACAACTGAATTCAGTGCATGACCCTTAATTGAACTTCAGATAAAAATAAAAGGAAGAGGAGAAGGAGGAAGAAAAGAAAAAAAATCCTAAGAGGTGAGAAGACATTTCTCTCAAAACTGAAGGAATTGAAATGCACCTTGCAGACTTTATGATGTTACCGGATTTCTGTTAGCATTTTTGTGAGCTTACAGTGTATAGTATTGTTGTTTGCTTAATATGCTAGGTGCTTACGTGAAGGTCCTTCTTGGGAGGAACCCAGCAGCTTTTATGGGACTAGAGGGTCATGACATCTATCCCTTATTTTAAATGGCTTGGGGAGGAAATAGACATGAGTGAATATGCGGATTTGAATAAATGCAAGACATTTCGGGCACATGTGTAGGGTGGGAATATATCGTGTTCATTTCCCTTCTACTTTTCTAAATGTTTAAAATAAGACCTTGGGAAAAACACACGCACACAAGCAAACTACCACCACCAACAGAACCCAAAATATTCTGTCATCGCAGAATCATTTGTCTTTCCCCCTAAACCCCACATATCCCGGGGCACATATGAGTCAGGCTCTTCCCTGGTGACTGGTTTCCAAGACAGTTTCACAAGTGCCATTGCAACCCAGGTCCTTCAGCAGACGAGATTCTTAACCAGCAAGACAGATTCCGAAGCTTACAGCAGCCAAGGTGATGAAAACCCATATCCCCCCGATATGCCACATTATAAGTGAAATGTGTGAATGTTTTACTTGGGAGGGGGAGAAAAAAAAGGATTAACTATCTCAGAAGCCAGTCGGAAGTGTCAGGCCTGGCGGACAAAGCCAGCCAGGAATTAAGCATTTGCTTTTCTTAATCACCAAAACATGCTGCTGGAAACTTTTGAACCTCAGCCTGAATCCCAGCAGCTTCTGAAAGCTCACTAAATCTCTCATGACCCATTAAAAACAGGGGCAGCGTCCCTGCCCTACTAATTTTGCACAGAGCAGCAGAAGGATGGATTTTTAAATTTTTAACTTTTATGTTTTTGCTTGTCAATGCTAATCCAGTGTGGAATTCTAGAGATAGGCAAGCATTTTCTTTTAGTAGACAAGAGAAACGGTACAGGAAAAACCATGCAGAAGGGGGAGAAAAGTAGTATGGATTAGCTGCCTGCTCGGTGCAAAGGGATTGCTCTGGGAAATAAGTTTCCTTCTGGCTGCTCAGGCCCTGCAGAGGTCCTGGGTGGAGGAGGAACCTCCATCCTCTCCCACGTGCCCCTCGTTCTGCTTTCTTGTTCTTCCCATGTAGTCAGAGCCCAGGTCTGGCTCAGGTTCTAGAGACCAGCTCCTGACAGGCTGCTGGTAGGATTTTCTGGGCGTCCTCCCAAGTCATATGTATATACTGACCAATGTTTGTCAAGGCAGGAATCCTGAAGGAGCAGGAAACTTGGGTCTTGCTCTAAATGTTTAAACTGGGAAGAATCACTCGCTGGTCTACATTGCAATATTCTCGCCTATAGACCTAAACCAAGAGTCTGAGTCCTGTCTCTCATGGTGAGCATTTTGGAGTCTGCACGCTGATAACCAGGAGGCCACGTGACGCATGTGCAGTGTGAGGTTACAGACCCCAGGCTCAGCTCTGCTCACAGCAGTGCCATGGCATTGGGCCAACCGTGCAAGTTCTGGGAACCAGAGTGACTTTACTTGCAAAATGAGGGTATGCATATGTTGTGAGGGAATAGATATGGCACTCAAAAGCAGATCTAGAAACATTAAATAAATGTGAGTTTCCTTTGCCACTTTGACCCTCAAATCACACTGTCATGTTTTGGATTGTAAAATATGAACCGAGGGTTGGTTAATTTGTACACATTTATGTCCTGTCAGTGCATATAAAAGAAAATAAATTCATTGTATCTTTCCCCCTTTTTAGAGGGACACAGCAAAGATGAGCAATTCTTGTTTTCCCTCTTTAGAAAGAGTTAGATTTATTAAAATTTGAAAAAAAATTGTAGTGAATTCATTTGGATTAAAATATGCTAATCCCATTTAAGGATCATATTCTATGCACTCATTGCTATTTAGGTAGCATATAATCTAGTGTCATTCAAAGCGGATAGTGCTACCATGATCTCTCTCATTTTTATGTACCTACAAATATATGCATATATGTCTTATACATATTTAATGTATATTATGTAATTATATATAATTTTATACATGAATTCTAATTTTCATACATGGGTTCTGTATTCATTATTTCATTTATATATTTAGTTTACATATATATTTACTTCATACATATGTTCTAATATTCATAAAAGTATATGTAAATGTAACATTTACAGTATGGAAATCAGGATATGTACATGAAATACACTTAATAATTTTTGTGGGCAAACCGGGATTTTGTACTTGAATGGGTATTCAAACTCAGTTATTCCTAACTTGGAGTTCCCGCTGTGACCAACCACTCTACAGTTTTGAATGTGTTTCTGTTATAGTTCAATTTATGTTTTACTCAAATAGCAATTCTTCTCCTTTCCTCGGTAGAGATTTGTTGCCAAGGAATCCTCAAAGCCTACATTGCATCGAGGACGCGAAGCAGTTAATATCTGTTGCATTCCTTTGCAAGTCAACGACGTGCTAGTGTCTGCACTCTGACTGTCTGGTGTCTAACTCCTAGCTCATCATTCATCTTCATGGCTTATTTTCTTTCTTATTTACTTTGATACAGAAATAATGGAGTCCTTTGTGCTATTGACGGGGACTCATCCATGCATGTCAGATCAAAAGAGTACCTTTCTTTTTCAGAATGTATATTAATTCTGCCACTTCGAACTTTGGAATGGATGTCTCTTCTAACCTTCAGCTCAGGTTGTTTCTCTTAAAAAAAAAAAAAAAGAACAATAAATGATAGTGCTTAAATGGTGGAAATAGATACGGCTCTGTTTTTTGTTTTCATGGAAATCAAGGCAAGGTAGTATTAATTGCCAAATCTCAGGCTCAGATAGAAATACAGATGACACAATTTTTTTTTTCAAAATAGTCTGTAAGTGAAAAGTACACTCAAGGCTCAATTTATTAACAATTTGCTGTAAGAGTACTTTTTCATTAATTTCTTTGTAGTATAATGTTAAACTTTCTAATAATAGATATTTAGTAGGAAGCCAGTGTTTGATATTTTAGTTTCAGTGTACTGTAGGAAACAAAATTTACTTAAAAGATTTCTATTCTCAGTACAGATGCTCCTCAACATACAGTAAAGGTTACATCCTGATAAACCCATCATAGGTGGAAAGTGTGAGAAGCCTCAGTGCATTGAGTAGCTCTGCCCTAAGAAACATCACAGTTTAGCAGCCCCTGCGCTGAAGAGCACTGCCTGTTTACTCATGGTGGGGCTGACAGGGAGGGCAGCTAGCTGCTACTGCCACCTTCTCCAGAGAGGATTGGACTACTCATCACTGCCAGGAAAACGATGGGAATTCAAAGTTTGATGCACGAAATTGAGCTCCTGCCACTTCTGCACCAGTGTGAAGACACAAATCCCAGTTGAGAAAGGTCTTTCCATGTCTGTAAGTGTTCTATTGAAATTATTTAGACTATAAACCATACCTGTCTTATTTTTGTCAACTCAAATGATCCTATATTCATGGAACATTGCTTTTGAGTTGTGATTCTAGCTGTTCCAATGAGCTCAGTCATGCATAGTTTTTTGACGGTTTTTTCTTTCTCTTTCTTTTTAAAAATGACCAAGGGAACATGTTTGAGATATGGTTGACTTGAGTCAGAGGTGACTTATAGGGTCAAGGAGTAGTTTCTTTCTCTAAACTGACTCGAGCGGGAAGAGAGCCTGTTTCATCTCCAGCTTTGCGGATCCCACTAAGAAACCTTCCAACCAAACCAGGCATGGTGGTGGCATGTGCCTGTAATCCAGGATTTGGGAGACTGAGGTGGGAGGATCCCAGGTTGGGGCCAGCCTCAGCAACCTACTGAGACGGGTCTCAAAACCAAAAATAAAAAGGTTTGATCGTATAGCTCGGAGGTAGAATGCCCCTGGGTTCAATCCCTAGTACCAAACAAACAAAAAACAAACTAACAAAGCTTTTCAACCAGGGAGATATAGTTTCAACATTTATATCAAAATCCTTTTGAGACCAATTGGCAAGCTGATGCCTCTGTGGTGCAGGTATGCATACTTTATTTGACAGGAATTTTAAAAAATGAGATTCAATTATAGACTTAAAATTAATTTCAAAAATATTTTTGATGAAGTAGTCACTTGAGATATTAAGAATTCATGCAAAGTGTAGAAAAGGTTAAGACAATAACATCCCTTGTGTTCAACTTGGTTTATTTGCTTCTCTAATGAACTAGTATTTGATCTGAATTCTAATTGTTCAGTTGAAATTACTGGAATTAATTTTTCTTTGTACTTATTTTTCCCCAGTTACAATTGGTAAATACATTACATCAGGTAGAGAAACTTGAGCCTCTAAAGCTTTGACCACACAGTGTGGTATCAGACTGACAGAAACATTCCCTGGTTTAAATCCAGACTCTACCTCTCATTAGCTATGTGACCTTGAGCAAGCCTTTTTAATTTTCTGTGTACACGTCACTATGAAAAAAAAAAGAGTTTAGAATTTCTCACAGTTTACAGGATTAGATAAGTCAATATATGTAGAATTTAGGACCGTGTCTAGCCAAGAGTAAGGGCAACATCCATGTATAGCTGTTATTATCATCATGATTAACAAAGCCCTTACTCTCTCTCCTATATGCAAATAATACTCAAAAGCTTTAGCACTGGTAAAATCATTCACAAAGCTGATCTGTTTGGGGGGTGTATGCTTGGTGATATGACTATCTATTTGTACTTCTATGAAAATTGTTGATACAAAAGATAACGGCTTATCTTGAAACTTCACATAGAAAAGAAAAAGCAAACGTTATGACACTTGGCCTCGCTGCTTCTCCATTCCAAAGTTCACACAGCTCTTTGCAGAAGAACTCGCACTGTGTTTGACACGTGTATCCGAAGGATTCTTCCTCCACATCCCTTCAGAACCTTTGCTTGGCTGACTTCCCAGGCTCCGTCTTTTGGTGATGTATTTTGGAAGATGTGTTTAGGGCAGAGCAAGGGTAGATGAACAAATGAGCTTGTGTGTCGTGTGCTAGCGTTTAATGACCAGCCCAGGTATTAGGATTTACTCAAATGAAACATTTTTCCACCTCTTAGATACTGGTCTCTGATACCTACTTTCTTCACCCATTTATGTCCATGTGTGTGCTCAAAGAACAAGTGACTCTCATAGGCACCATATAGCTGAATCTTGTCTTTAAAAAAAAATTCAAATTCATTGGGCCACTCTCTGCCTTTTGGTTGTGGAATTTTAATCAATTTACATTCAAGGTAATTTATTAATATGTAAGGGATTCCTGATGCCATTTTGTTAATTGTTTTCTGGTTGTTTTGTCCTTTGCTCTTTTCTTCCTCTCTTGCCTTACTGTGTGATTAGATGATTTTTCTCTAGCTGTATAGTTGATTCTTTACTTTTTATTCTTTGTATATCTATTATAGGTTTTTTCTTTGTGGTTATCATAAAGCATACATAAATATAGTTAGAACAGGCTATTTTTAAGCTGATAAAACTTAACTTTGCGTATGTATTTATGTATAAATATACATATACATTTACATGTTTTGTCGGAGGAAAAGTGTAATATACGTATGTGTGTATGTGTATATGTGTATATTCCATACCTTTTCTCTACCGACTCCCTCATTTATGTCATAATTTACATTTTTATTTTGTAGATATCTTAACAACTCATTTTACTATTGCCATTTTAAAATTTTGTCTTTTAGCCTTCATGTTAAAGATATAAAAAACTTACACATAACCATTTTAGCAGTAGAGTATTCTGAACTTTATTATTTGCTTACTTTATCAGAGGGTTTTATAATTTTCTGTTTTTGTTTTTCTAAGTAGTGCCCTTTGCTTTCAGCTTGAAAGCTTTCAGCTTGTCCTTTTTCTACAGCATTTCTCATAAGACAGATCTGATGCTGATAACCTCCTTTAGCTTTTTTTTTGGGAGGGGGGTTGCAAAGTCTCTCCAATTCTTATGGTTGATAGAGTTTATTTTTATTTTTATTTTTCCCTTTGGCACTTGAATATATTATCCTATCTGTAAGTTTTCTGCTAAGAAATCTTTTGCTAACCTTATTTCAACTCTTTTATATGTGATTTGCTTTTCTCTTGCTGCTTTCAGAATCTATACATTGTCACTGATTTAAAAGAGAAACAGTTTGATTACAAAAGGACTTGGCGTAATCTTGTTTGGACTGAGTCTGATTTGAAACCTTTGGTCTTTCTGTACTTGGGTGTTTATATCTTTCCACATATTTGTAGTTCTCTCTGCTATTATTTATGTAAATAAGCTTTCTGTTCCTTTGTCTCTTTTCCATTTTGAACTCCTATAATTTAAATATTTGCCCTTTTGATGCTGTTTAACTAATCCCATAATCTTTCTTCATTCCTTTCCATAGCTTTTCCTACTCTATATATTTTCAAATAAACTGTCTTTGAGTTTGTAGATTTTTTTGTTCTGCTTGATCAATTCTGCTATTAATACTTCATATTACATTTTTAAATTTCACTTAATGAAATTTTAAACTCTAGAATTCCCATTTTTATAATTTTGATATGTTAAGTTTCTCATTTTTGCAGTTTACTGTTTTGCTAGTTCAACTCAATTTTTTCTCTGACTTTTTTGCTTGAGGTTAGCTGAGCTTCCTTTAAACACTAATGTTTCCCTGATTTTTGTTGATCCTTCTTGCTCTGTATCCACATCTGTACCTTTGAAGAAGTAAGGGCATGCTCCGTTTGCAGGCTGACTTTGCCTATGAAAGGTCTTCACCAGTCAGCTTATGCAGTCAGTTTATCCAGCTGACCCACAGGAGGACTTTGAGTTGGAATCTTTGGGCATCTTGGCATGGTGTTTGGGTCAGCAGTGGGTGGTCCTTGTTTCCACCAGCCTATATATGCTGGGATAAGCCTATTGATTGTATCCTTAGAGGTGAGCCTGGAGCTGGGGCTCCTGAGGGAAATCCTGGAACAAATAGTCACAGGAGCTGCCCTAGAGCCTCAGTCCACAAGGCTGGATTTTTCTGCTAGAGTGGGCCTTATGTGTGACTACTGAGTCTACAATCTCAACCCAGGTACTATGATGGATTTGGGACCTGTGTTGCCTGGTAGGGGCCAGAATTCTGAGTCCAGAGGGGTTTACCTGGGTCTGAGGTCCACAGGGGTGGATCTGAAGCCCGAGTTAGCACTGGGGGTCCTGGAGCTTTAATCTGTGGCACAGTCTGTTACCGGAGTCTACCACAGTAGACCTGTATTCTGGATATGCCGGGAACATGCCGGTACCTCAAGTCCAATGGAGCCTGGGACCACACGTATTACACACAAGCCTGAGCCAGCCTTGTGCTGGGCCAGGTATGGATACTGAGTCCACGGAAACCAGTCTGGAGCCTCAGACTGTGAGTGCTTGCCTGGAGCCTTGAATTACAGCGGTTGGCCTACAGCCTGGGGCCATGGTGATTAGCCTGCAGGTTGGGTTTTGTGAGTTATTGTTAATGCTCTGGTTGTTGTTTATTGAAAGAAAATAGAATGAATGGCGTAGGTGCTTTCGCCGACAGGCTGCCAGATGCCCCTGCTTCAAGATTGTGACTATGATATTGTTCTTGGGAATCCTAGGAGGGTACATTGAGATGACCTACCCAGGGGATTTTATAGAAATGGAGAGGTGTGCCAGATTTATAGGGGACAGTCCTTCCATGTTCCAAATAATGTGGAGGATGAAATTTAATGGTCCATCTGGTCTCGTTGTGATGCCTGTGCTGCTGAACAGCCACCAGCTCATTAAACTCTGGTTGGCCATGCTTCCAGACTCCCCACTAAGACTGGCTTTTTAGCAAAAAAATTAATAACATGTGTTGACATTAACTTGCTGAAATTAAAAAAAGTAGATTTTTGTTGGGCAGTTTTGCTTTCTGTTCATCAGTGATAAGCTACTGTTTAGAAGAAAATGGAAAATATTTCTTCTTCCAAAACAACTAAGGCTTAGTTATCCATGGTCTATGTTCTGAAGACTGTGAATGCCTCAGCAACTAGTATTTTCCAGATGTCTGCTTCTAATTATTTTTAAGAGGTTGGCCATTTCAACTGCTGACTTGGAGTTTCATGGGGAAGGTCTTGGTAACTAAAATAATTTTACTTGATTTACTACCTGCAGAGGTTCTTTGCCTTATTCTTAAAGTAAACAAATTAAGCTTGGTGTTTGCATAGCTGCGTAAAACTGAATAAGTGAATTGATGTGGTGTTTTCTGCAAGTGTAGCTAACCTGGAGCAGCTTGAGGAAATTTGGGTGGAGGGGAGTGAGAAGCTAACTCCAGGACGAGCTTCAATTTTATACGGATCTGGCAGAGTGTCTCCAGCTCTGGAACTGTGAAGCATGTTCTGGGACTTGGTTTCTCGCTTTTCATATGTGATTTGGTAGCACAGGGTAGAAGAGTTTGGAGGCACAAAATTTTGGTGTCTACTGATTATACTCTGCCGGCTATTGGAGATTCTCTTGATGAAGAGAAAATAGAAGAAAAGAGCTTGACTATATCCCTCACCGTGTCAGCCAGCCTTGATACAGTGCAATGGGTGTCAGGGAGGATACAGGCAAGGCAGTGTGGTGCCCTACCTGTCTCTGGGATGTCTACTAGACGTCAGTTTTCCTCTTAGCTTAGATTGCCCAGGGTTCTTCATGTGGCAAGCAGCACTTACCTGACCTTCTGGAAACTGGTATTATCTAATTGGCTTTATAAGTCAGAACCTGAAGCTTGGGAGATTTTAGTAATTTGTTCTACCTTAGACATCTAGTGAGTATCTAAGGTAGGCTTTGATATTAAACTTGTCTGGTTGTATTACATGCCCTAGGATAGGCAAATGACTTCCTTTCTCGCAAAGATGCAGACAACTTATTTCTGAGTTTTCCCTGACTACTGGTTTTGATTTTGAAAGTAAGACAGTGTTCTCTGATGAGAAGGCCATGCGTATGTTCAGGTGTGGAGAAGCACTGCCTGAATGGGAAGAGATGGAAAGGTGTGAATAAGAAGGGAGAAGACATTACTAATGTAATTTTAAAAGGCAATGTGTAAGGTCCCAGCCTCACATTGCTGCTTGGATTTAGCACACTGTAATTTATTTAGCTGTTTCATTGGTTGACACCTGTATTAGTCAGGGTTCTCTAGAGGAAGAGAACCAATAGAGTGCATCTATAGTCGTAAAAGGAGATTTATTCAGTTGGCTTACATAATCAGAGGTTGGATAGTATCACAATGCCATCTGTAAGCTGGAGGGCTGAGGACACCAGTAGCTGCTCAGTCCAAGAAGTTGGAGCCTCAGAACAAGAGGGACCAATGATGATGCAGCCCTCGTGTAAGCTAAAGGCCTGGAGCTCCCTGGAGAGCTGCTGGTGCATCTGTGTTCAAAGGCTGAAGGAGCTGGAGTATGATGTCCACCAGCAGTGTCGGCCACAAAGACACACTTGCTCAAGAAGAGCAGAGTCGTGCACCAAGGACTTCCTCCTTCCTTCACAGGTTTTTCCACCCGGGCCTCCAGTGCACTGCACAGCACTGCACACATTTAGGGCATGTCTGCCCTCTCAGCTCACTGATCCACAAGACAGTGTGGTCTTTGGAAACATTCCCAAAGATACACTCAGTGGTGAACTCTACCAATTTTCAAAGCGTCCTTCAATTGAGTGTGTGTGTGTGTGTGTGTGTGTGTGTGTGTGTGTGTTACTGAGGATGGAACCCAGGGGGCATTCTATCTCTGAGATACACCCCAAACCCTATTTTATTCTTTTACTTTGAAACAGGGTCTCAATAAGTTGCAGAGGGCCTCACAAAGTTGCTGAGGCTGGCCATGAACCTGTGATCCTTGTCTCAGCCTCCCAAGTACTGGGATTACAAGTGTGTGTGCCATCACACCCAGCTTAGCAGTAGCTTTTGACCTCAGTAAACTAAGGAGCTAGATATAGAGACAGTCAGAGGCTTAAAAAATCACCATGGGAAATACAAAGAATTATGGAAGTACAGAAGGGAGGTGGATTGATTATAACATGGATAATTGAGGAACATCGCATGGTTGAGGTACTCCTTAAACTGGGGCCTGAAAGTTGGAGAGGATTTTGAGACAAAGGGGTAGGTAGGTTCTCTATACATTCAATAATACAATCCAACTATTTTTAGTGATAATATTCTACATCATAAGACTGAATAGGCAAAACAATGATCTGGATATCTGTATAAATATGGTACCAATTTGAAGCTCTAAAATTGACAAATGGTTCTAATACATGGGTGAACATGCTTCTACAAATACTGTGGTGAACTCATCATTTCCCTTATCATATATACCACTGGGGCCACATCAACCCAGAAACCTTACAGGATGATCTGCCTGACACTGTGTGATATGAGGTGGGACTTGTAGTGATTGTAAGCAAATGTATGCCACAAATATAGCTGTTTCCTCTTGACTGGTTTAAATGTAGACCCTAGTTTAGATTTAGATTTAGATTCTGTTAGGAAAGAAAATACTTCCTTGTATTCTATGGTGTCTGTTCGTGCCAGGGTCATATCTAGAGTAAAGATATCCAAGCAGTAGTTTCTCTTGTCCTCCAGCCTCAATCGACACAGGCTAGAGTTGAGATGTTTTGCTCATTCTCTCCTGGGCATTTGGGTTTGAGTAGTTCTTTACTGTTGCCAGCCTTTCTCTGAGGCTTGGAGTTCCTCTTCAGCTTCTGTGCAACCTGTGGAGCTCTAAAATCTGCTGCATGGTCCCATCATCATGGGCTGGACGTGAAGCACTTTGCTGTCCATCTTCTTGATGCTTCCAGGGTAGCCCTTAGAGCAATGTTTAGGCTTGAAGTGTCCTTGGGACCCATGAGTCCCTTTTCTCTTCTCTTCTCTTCTCTTCTCTTCTCTTCTCTTCTCTTCTCTTCTCTTCTCTTCTCTTCTCTTCTCTTCTCTTCTCTTCTCTTCTCTTCCCTTCCCTTCCCTTCCCTTCTCTTCTCTT
>PVLC010005348.1:33356-77299 GCA_004027655.1 Graphiurus murinus | reverse complement strand
GGGGGGGGGGGGGGGGGGGGGGGGGGACTGACAAAGAAAACGTCAATGCCGAAATGTCCCTGGTCTGGATCAGTCGTAAGGTTCATCCACAGGCGCATGTTGAAAGGAAGGGCGAGTGCAAGCGAAGTCAGAAGAGGAGGGACAGCAAGTGAGGGAGGCGAACCAACGTGAACGGATATGTTTCCCTTCTAGTGCAGAGGGACTAGCTACTCTTAGACTTGGTTCTCAAATTCTTGCTAAAATTCTGGGAATCTATCTTGAAAGAAAATGCTTTCGTGTGATCAACATGGAAGCAGGCACCAAAATGATCCAGGATGGGGCATAGCTTCTTGCAACTTTTTAGGTTTTGTTTTTGTTTTTGTTTTTGTGATACTGAGGATAGAACCCAGGGGCACTCTACCTCTGAGCTACATCCCCAGCTCTATTTTTTATTCTTTATTTCGGGACAGGGTCTCTCTAAGTTGCAGAGGGCCTCACTTAGTAACTGAGGCTGGCCGCGGGCCTGTAATCCTCCTGTCTCAGCCTCCCAAGTACTGGGATTATAAGCGTGCACCGCCACACCCGGCTTTCCTGCAACTTTTTTGAGGTTCCATTTTCTAATCTGTGAAATGGAGGTAAAAGCTGTACTTTTTCCTCCTTCCAGAGCTGTTAGGGAGACCAAAAAGATAATGAAGTTGAAAGTGGAGTTGTTCTTTTGAATGATGTCTTTAGAGAAAATGAAAGGCAAAACTTGAACACACAACCTTGTGCCAGACAACTGAGGCAGGGTAAACCCAGCCAGGGTGGGGTGGTGTATTAGTCAGCTTTTTCCTCACTGAGACAAGAACAATTTAGAAGAGGAAACGTTTATTTGGTTCATGGTTTCGGAGATTCAGTCTATGGTTGGCCAGCTTCAAGGCAGCAATCCTGGCCGCAGTGCATGATGGAGGACGGCTACTTAACTCATGGCAGCTGGGAAGCAGAGAGAGACAGAGGAAGGGCATGGAGACAGACAGTCCTCGAAGTCTTTCCTCCCTGTCCCACCTCCTGCAGCCATGCCCCACCTGCCAACAGTAACCACCTGGTAAATCCATTCAGATTATTAATCAATCAAATGTATTAATCCACTGGTGAGGTTAGGACCTTGATTCAATTATTTCACCTCTGAACATTTCTGTGTTGCTGACACATGAGCTTTTCTGGTGGACATTCATATCCAAACCACAACAAGTAGAATCAAGCTGTGCTCACAGTGGAGTCACCACACCCATGTATTTGAGGTCTTTCTGAAGGAACCTTCCTTGCCTTTTCATTTGACTTTGTCAATAACTGGCTTTTCCAAACAAATATTTCTTTTTTTTAATTTTAATTTTTTTATTTTAATAATTTGTGCTTTGTATGTATATATCTTTGTTAGGTACAAATTGATAATGACATATGTGCACACATTTCTCATCTGACCCCTTCCCCAATTCCCACCCCGTTCCCTCGCCCTCCCTCCCTCTCAAGTTCAGTTCAGTGAGTGACCTTGATATAATTGTGTAAGTACATCATGTGCCTTAGTAAGCTCTCCCCCCCCACCCCCCATCCATTCCCTTAAGTCTACTTCTTTGTTTATCGAGGGTCTCTACTTTTTCATCTGGGGACCCTCTTATGTCCCATCTTCTCCCTAATAGCCAAACTATGGAAGCAGCCAAGATGTCCATCGACAGATGAATGGATTACAAAATTATGGGATATGTACACAATGGAATTTTACTCAGCCATAAAGAAGAACAAAATCATGTTCTTTGCAGGGAAATGGATGCAACTGGAAAACATTATGTTAAGTGAGATTAGCCAGTCTCAAAGAGTAAAGAAGCATATGTTCTCCCAAATATTTCTATTCTGAAAAGGATTAACTTTGTTGGTATCACCGATTATGTCCTCGGAGATCAATTAATTAAACAGATGCTTACCTTGTAATCATTTCTATCCCTAAAGAATCTTTTACTCCCAGTGCTGTTTTCATCTCCTGATAATGCAATGTGTGGAGGAGTGATCATGAGCACAGACTTGGTGTGAGACCTGGGTTCAAGAACTGTGTGATCAACAGGAATTCCTCCCTATTTGGCAAGTTCACTTCTCTGTGCCTCAGTTTCCTCATCTGTAAAGTAGCAAAATGAAGGTCTCGGAGTTTGCTGTGAAGAGCAACACATGATAAATCACGTCTCACTTCGTGTTAGCTGGTAAATTGGCAGTGCAACTAGACCACAAAGTTTAACAGACTTATCTTTTTAATAAATCCACAGATTCATATTTATTCATTTGGCATTGATTCTAGAACAGATCCTAGACCGCATGTGAAACAATTGGCTGGCCAAAGTGAACCAAGCAGACCACTCAGTCTAGCTGGTCAGAGAAATATGCAAACAAATCACTG
Source organism: Graphiurus murinus (assembly GCA_004027655.1). Lineage (NCBI taxonomy): Eukaryota > Metazoa > Chordata > Mammalia > Rodentia > Gliridae > Graphiurus > Graphiurus murinus. The sequence goes on along the minus strand of PVLC010005348.1, from coordinate 74,898 downwards.
CAATCTGTGTGATTCATGAAGTCTCCAAAGGAAGTTCCACATTCATTTGATCTCTGAGGAAGGAAGTGATAGACTCTGCTTGAGTGGAGTTAAGATGTCATAGAAAAAAAAAAAAACAAAAAAAAACTCATACTGCATCTCAAAGAATGAAGACTTTCCTAGGAAGAGGAGGAGAAGAGCATTGCTGGGAGACAAATGGTATACTCTGAAGCAGTCACAGTACGCACCACAGACAGTAAACAGGAGCAACTGACCAACTCAGCAGGGGAAAGCCTGGCGTGTATCTAAGCAAGTCGCAGGAACTGGGACTTAGGGGCACCAAGGCCATGAAGGGTGACATGCCCCATTCTAAGGAACTTGGTAGGAATGGGTTCATTTTGAAAGGTTTCAGGCAAGGGAGTAAACGGTTAGGTAGTAATTTCAAAAGATGAGCCCAGCAGTTTGGTTGGATTGGAGCTTGGCCTCAGGGCAAAGTCATCTTAAACACCATTCTGGTGTCTCACGTAGGACACGGAGGAAGGCAAATGACAGGGAAGAGGGGAGGACGCAACTGAAGCCATCCCTGGTAATTCACAGGGGCCCTTTGGAATCATTTGAGGAGAGTGAAGAGTGTATTGTGGGAAGGGAAGACGCAGGAGAATCCTGACTAGATGAACCTTTAGCAAAGTTTCCTTGTGCTTATTCATTGTTGTTGTTGGATTTTACCCAGGTGGTTTGCTGGGTGCTGGACTAAGCAGTAAAGCACAGAGCCCAGCGGTGAGGGGCTGCTGGGTCTACGGGGAGCCAGAATTCTACCCAGCAGGGATTTCCAGCACTTCACAGCGTGGCCTCCTTTCCCATCCACCATCTCACTCCACGGCAAGAACTTGTACCTCTCCTTGACAGCTAAGAAGATGGACTCTGGAGAGAAGGAACTAAGTAGAGGGGGCTGGGGCGGGCTCAGAGAAGAGGCTTTTCACTCATTCCACAGAACAGGGCCAGGGTCTACCAGAAGCCACCAGAGTGAGCGAGAGTTAATCCGCCATAAAGGTGCAGGGGGCACTTCCGGCAGAGAAGAGTGCGTGCGTTCTGACCAGGGGAACATGTGTACAGTTTGGAAGGGTTGAAGTTCACGTTCAACTGGAAGGGGCAAGAACTGAGGCGCTCTGGTGCCCTGGACAGCAAGGAGCCTGGAATCAGCAGGAGGGGCTGCATAAAGCTTGCCTTCTGCTGGGAACAACGAACAACCTGCTCCTTTAGGAGGAGAGTATTGGGGTATGGGGGCAAAAAAAACATGGCCCGACAGCAGGGAACAGGCTTTATTTAGGAATAAAACCTGGAAGGAAGCATCTGGCCGGGGAGAGAGCCCAGGAAAATCAGAAAGCCTGCCTTCTTATAGGCTAGGGGCTTTTTATGGGGCAAGGGAGTGTGGGTTGGGGAGACAGGAGTAGTCGTGTAAGCCACTGGTTGGTGTGCTAGTGGCCAGGTCATCTCAAGGCAGGGCAATGGTCAGGGGGACATTTCTCTTTCTTTGTTCCTTTGTTCTCAGTTCTCCTCTGGCATAATCTCATGGCCAGACCTCACAGTCAGATCTCAGAGTGTCCAGAGAGGATATACAACATCCTGGATCCCTAAGGTCTTTAGGTGCTGGGCAGCTAACTTTTCCAGACTCCTGACTAGAAAAAGGCCCAGTATAGATGGACAGCTGCCAAGCAGCCAGTGTTCCCCTCAACACAGTTGGGGGAATGTGAAACACAGCCCAACAAGGGTTTTGAGTGTTTCACAGGGCTTGTCCCTATTCCCATTTGGTGGGGTCCAACCACTGGAAAGACACCATGGCCTACCACACTTCCCTGGAGTAATGAGAAAGGCATGGGACCAGTGCCTTCTGTTCCTCGATGACTCTGGCCTACATTAGTTTGTCATTTCCCCAGTAAAGACCACATTACAACCCAAACTATGTGGCATTGTAGAATTTGCATCCAACCCAGAGGGGACTCATTAGCCCAGGTGGAGTCTCAGAAGGAACTCATCGTCAGGACAGGTACCATGCCCTTCCACCTTGACTGGGACTACACGCACGTCATTCCAGAGGAAGCCCAAGAAACTACCAGAGCAGGCAACCTGGAGCCCAGCGGTCCCCAACGTAGATATGCAAATAAGTTTTCTAGTTGTCTGTTCTACAAATGACTTCTCTCTGAATTTCCAATGAATACACAAGCTAAGAAAAAAAAAAAAGTCAAAGAAAACTAAGCCCTAAATTCACCTTGGATGTGATGAAGTCCGCTGAACTACCATAGTTGACATCACATGAACTTTACTGGTGGTTTCTTGTTGACGTCCAGGAGGAAACTGAGGGATTCTTAAGAATGACTACTGTTCACACCTCCAGAACCTACATGTGGGACTTTGTTCTGGGATTCTTTGGAATACAACAAAAGTATGCCAGAATTAACTCTGCCAGATGTTGCTGCAAATATTAATGTAACAAATAAGAGGCAGGAGGTGAGTTAGCTCACTGAAGGCTCTTCAGGTGATGCAATGGAAAGAAGGTCCCATAAAGGCTGCTAACCATATGCGCCAAGCCATGCTGTGCTTCATTAGGTTTTTCCCAAGTGTCTCTGTGCAGTGAACACCCAGGGGTATCAAAAAGATGCAGTTGGTGGCCACCTAAATGAGTACATGACACGTAGCTATAACTAAACAAGACAGCCCTGCTTGACTTCTTGAAGTATATTTGGCGACAAGTTCAAGGGCACCACATGGTCAGAGCATGGTCAGAGACCAATAGGTTTCTGGTGCTTCCGTTTCAAGAATTCGAGGAATGCATAGAAACAGACTGATTCAAGAAAAAAAACAAAAACAGAAACAGAAACCATTTTATGGTATTCTCTGGATACTTAATGCATGTCGATATGTTGGTAGAATAACTGTTTGCAGAAGGGCAAGAAAGTAAAAGTAAGCTTTGCTGCTCATGTGGCATGACTCAGCGGTGCTGAGTCATGATGGAGCAGTTGTCTTTACATCAGTCCACTTCCCAGCTGCCACCTCCCACCTCCCTCCTCTTCGGTCCCCCCAAACCCAAGATGCAGTGGCCTGAGCTGGCTGTGGCCATGTTTTCAGGGTGCATCAGAGAGCAGCATCTGTTGCTTAGCTGAACTTGGCAGCAGGACTCTCCCAATTAAAACATTGAGGTCAAAGCATGCTAAGAGACAAAGAGAAAAAAAAAATTCCTGATTGTCCAAATACAAGTCTGATTATCAAGAACTATGGGAGCTATGAAAACTGCTTCACAGAAACCTTAGATGAGCAAAGAAGGTGACTTAACTAAAGGTGATGGGGAGGAGGGGAAGAAAACACCCTAATGCACACGATGTACTTTTACAGTCATATCAAAGTCAATCACTAAATGGAACTTGAGAAGGAGGGAGGGGGAACTAGAGTGGGAACTGGGGAAGGGTTAAATGAGAGATGTGTGCATGTATGCCTCTACCAGCTGGTACCTTACAAAGATGTATGATTACAATGCACCAATAATTTAAAAAAATAAACTCCTTCACACCCTCAAACAAAATAACACTTCGCTCAAGTTATCCCAAAAACCCCTAGAAAGCTTTGACTTACTGTATTCCATGAAGAGCTTATAGGGATTATTACACATATATGGGTGAAGAGCTTTTGAGTCACACATGGGGATCTGAATCCATGTTCAGCCTTATTTTTGTCACCAGTAAAGTGATCCCTTATCAAAATCATTTAGTGATCTTTAGCATTAAAAGCCTGGGAATTTGAGAAATCTGTGTCATGATTACTTCTCTCTACAAATGATCTTTTTGATGTTGGAAATCATATTGCTGGGTGAGAGGATCGAGGAATTTCCAACGGCTCAAAGGACACCAGCGTGAACACAACAGCATGTCACCCAAAGCTGCTGGCGCACACACCTGTCCTAACGCTGGCCCTGTTGAGAAGATTCTTTTTGAACAGGGGAAAAAGGCAGAAATAATAGCAACCATAGCTACAGAGGATGGCAAGAATAAATGTCAAGAAATGTGAGCCTTCAATCCCCAGCACAGACAATAAAAAAGAGAGAAAAGAAATGTGTATAGTACTGACATTAATTGTGATTGAAGAGTTATGCCTACAGCTTCTTTCTACAAACTCACAGATATTTTTTTGTCCTGCATGCTACCTGAACCACCAAATCCCTGTGTGATACACGAAAGCTCACTGCCAAACCCAAGCACTAATGGCTTGGTTTTGATGGAAACATCTGACTTCAACATATTTCCATAACCTAATTATTCATTGCCATCCACCACCTACCTGGCACTGTTTTGTTTCTTTTTCTGTATACAATATTGTAACACAAAGACTTTCTTATAATATAATACTAAGAGAACAAAGAAAGGAACCTGTATATACACGAAGCTCACCTTTGTATTGCTCACATCCATTATTTGGAGCGTTGGAACTAGATTATATATATATATATGTGTGTGTGTGTGTGTGTGTGTGTGTGTGTGTGTGTGTGTGTGTATTTTTTATTATTTATTTATTTTACAGTACTGGGGATTGAACTCAGGGGTGTTCTACCTCCAATCTATTCCCCCAGCCCTATTTTTTATTCTTTATTTTGAAACTGGGTCTCACTAAATTGCGGAGTGCTTCACTAGGTAGCTGAGGCTGGCTGCGAACCCAGATCCTCCGGTCTCAGCCTCCCAAATGCTAGGATTACAAGTGTGCGCCACCACGCCCGGCCATACTGTTCCCTTTTAATAAACAAAATGAAAAACCTTCCAGCATATTTTTTTCAGGATTGATATAGTTGTCTTAGCCAGTTTGGGCTGTTATAACGAAGTACCCTAGACTGGGTGGCTTATAAGCAATAGACTTTTAGTTGTTACTGTTCAGGAGTCTCAAGTCCAAGACCAGGATGTAGACATGGTCAGGTTTTGATGAAGGCCTTCTTCTGGGTCGCAGACCGCTGACTTCTCATATCCTCACACGGTGGCTAGGGAGCAAGAGAGTTGCTTGTGCTTAGGAGAACACACATCCCATTCCAAGGCACCCCTCTTACTCAACATATGAGTTTTAGGATATTATGATTTAGATCTGAAATGTCTCTCCAAAAGCTCCTGTGTTGAAAGCATGGTCCCCAATGCAGCAGGGTTCAGAAGTAGGCTTTTAAGGTAGTGATTGCATCAAGAGAACCATAACTTCATCAGTGGACTAATCCATCTGATGGATTAATAGTTCAATGGACAACTGGGTGGCAGCTGTAGGCCAGTGGGTGTGGCTGACTACCATGAGCTGAGCAGCTCTCCTTGACCATGCTCTACCGCCATGATGCTTCTGCCTTGGAGCCAACCAACCATGGATGAACCTCCGAAACCACGAGCCAAAGTAAACTTTTCCTTCCTACATTGTCCTTGTCAGGTGTTTTGCTCACAGCAACAAAACGCTGACTAACACAGAGGGAAAACAAATATTCAGTTGTTTTCTTGTCTCTCATCTAGAACATAATAACTGAAAGCTGTGCTTATCTTTAGGGATATAAGACAATTCTTAGAAGGCTCTGAAACCCACCAAGTACAAAGCATCTGAGATCTTTAAATGCATTTGTGGTGTGTGTTCATAGTTTCAAACCTACAGCACAAGTAAATGATTTCAAGGTGGACAATAATACACTGATTACCAAACTCCAAATTAACATTCACATTTCACTTCTAAGAGGACACACCTGCTTTTGCTTACCAGAGAGTTTAATTTCTTTTAATAACTACAAATTGGCAGATTATGCCTTGCATAGTCATTGAATTTCAGTGTTTGGAAGCCAGCCTACCTGTGTTTCAACAACCTTTTCAGCATTTCCACATCTAATCATCAAACCATAGCAGCAAATGCAAAAGGGTACAAAGCCCTGTGATTTCGGAGTTTATAATTGAGTTGGCATAATAAAACAGATGTAAGAAGTTAAATTACAAGAAATTATCATTTATAAATATAATAATCAATTATCACATTTTAAGACAATGCTAGAAGAAATGTCAATATATGGTACATGATTAATTGTAAGAATCTAAACTCAAGTCTGCCTGGCTCTAAACTCTCTCTCTCCTCCATAGACATTTCCAGAAAGGTCAGCCAAGCCTGATCTAGCCACTAACTTTCTTGGAATCCATCTCTAGTAAAAGGTCTCTGAAAGGCCCACCTACCTTTCAAATAGAGGAGCAATGAGACAGTTGTGAGGCACGGAAACCTATGCAAATCTTGGGAGCTGATATGCTAACAGGACTGTAGAATGTTCCTCCCCAGAAGGGGCATCTTATGTCATCTGTTGTTCTGGAACATTGGAAGGATTCATCAAATTGAAAATGAAAATGACAGCAATAGTCAGAGTCTGTAAATGCAATTAAAGTTTGGAGGGCATTTATGAGAGAATCTTTAAAGATAATCCATCCTGCCTTTGATCATGTATTGTAGTAGGTAAGATGGAACCAATGGCTCTCTCTGTACTATTTATGCAAGTGCTTATGAATCTATAATTATCTCAAAATTCAAAATTACCAACAATAAAGAGGTAAGCTGCAGAGTTCAGCAGGAAATGCATTTTCCAAGGCTGGAACTGGAAGAGGAACTCCTCAAAACTCCTAAGCACAGGTGCTTCCCCTCATCCCAGATGCACAGTTCCTGGGAGGTTGGAGGCAGCCTGGTGTGGATTTGGAACTCAGCATTAGAAGACTAGACTGTGACCCCGACTGTTGGCTGTCTTCCATTTGCCTCTGCATCTACTTTCAACCCTCCTGCACCCTGCAGGTAGTCTGGCTATGTTACCAGCCTTCAAGATGGCAGGCAGCCTGTGGCTTCTGCCCCCTGGTTTTCATGTTCCTGCATCAACCCCTTCCCACATCGTATGAGGGTTGGTCCATGTCAGAAGTGATGGCATGTGACTTTCCAACTAGGTTGTAAAGCACATCACAGCTACTTGCTGCCCCTTGTATTCCCTTCTTTGGAGAATCAAGCTGCCACAACATGAGGACACTTGGGGGAACCTCTGGAGGCCCGGAGGTCTCCAGCTGAAAGCATGAGAGTGAATAACCTCGGAAGCAAATTCTCCAACCTTCTTACTACTACAGTCTCAGCTGACTTCTTAAATGCAACTTCTTAAGAGACAAGTTCCACCTGTCCAAAGTCCTGCTCCACAGAGACGGTGAGATAACATTTGCTGTCTTAAGCTACTAAGTATTGGAGTAATTTGTTACAAAGCAATAGATTAACTAACACCGTGGCCCATAGCACTTCATCGGCAGCCTCTTTGCCTGGCTTTGACTTCCAGGTGGATTCAGCTGATAGCGTAGGGAAGGGAGCATGAAGGTCCAGGTGTGCTGCAGAGTGAGGTTGGGATGCTTGCTTCCCCAGCTGCCTCCAAGAGTCATTGTGCATGGGACATGAAGACCTCGGTTCCTGTGTTGTGGCTCCCCCGTATAGCTACTGGCAATGGGTTCTAAGTGACTACACTATCCCTTGTCTCTTCAGGTCCTGATGTTACAAGCTCCAAGGTCCCACCGTCTAGCACTTATAGTTTCCATCCACCCAACCTATCTCTACCTTTGCTAAACAGTACCTTGAGAAAGTCTCCTCAACTTACCCGATTCGAGTGTGCATCTGTTTCCTGCTGAAATGTGACGGACACCAACAGAATAGGAAGTCTCAAAAGAAATGATGTAGCCGGGCATGGTAGTGCACACTTGTAATCCCAGCATTTGGGAGGCTGAGACAAAGGATCCGGGTTCGCTGCCAGCCTTAGCTACCTAGTGAGGCACTCCGAAACTTAGTGAGACCCGGTTTCAAAATAAGGAATAAAAAATAGGGCTGGGGTGTAGCTCGAAAGTAGAATGCTCCTGAGTTCAATCCCCAGTACCGCAAAAAAAAAAAAAAGAAATGATGTTTGATCTGACACTTGAAGGACGTGTGTAATCTTGTCAAATGAAAAAGGAAATGCAACCCCGTTCATGCATCAGTAGCCAGAGGCAAGTAATATACGTGCTTCCAATAGCTTTATGCCTACAGTGGCCCATACATTGACAGTGACACCACATACATTGTGTTCTACATGAATGGCATCTAGCATTATAGAATAAGGTCATGATTATAGGACTGCATTTCAGTCCACATCCAAAGGACGTATGAAATAGAATTTTCTGTAACTTAATTTCTAGTTCAAACAACTCATTTTGTTGATGACAAAACTTCTTAAGCAATTTGAGATTTCTACTTTCTTTCTGTTCTTTAGGATGGAATGAGGCAATCACGACATTTTTAAAACCTAAATTACTATTTCAAAAACACAGTTACATCCAACGACATCCTATTTCTTCCCAGGGCACTAATTCAGTCTTTTTTATATTTCAGTGTAGGTTAGACTGGAGTTCAGATTGACCTCTGTAAAGAGGGTCTGCCAAGCAGCTGATTAGGCCAAGCAAGACTGCAAGAGCACATTCAGTTCCCGAAAGAAAGCAAATCATTTGTAAGGACTTTAGCCCATTAACTGTTTGTATGCAAATAGACTACTGATTATAAGTGAGTTTTATCTACTCAATACAGCAGGCTCAGCAGGACTTCTACTTGGAAGTCATCTGTCAGAACTTTGTGAAAATTTAGTTTGAGTTGCTGATTGCATTTAAAATACAATTCTTTAAAAACTGACTCGAATTCAGTCTGGCAACTAATTTATATTGACCTTCCATCCAATTAGTGCCCATCAATGAGGCTTAACCATAGCCTTGTCGAGGCTGATAACACCAACAACAATAAAATTATAAACTCGATCTATGAAGCACATGAAATCTTTTCAAATCCAGATTGTGGAGAACTCTTGAAATAACTAATTAAAATAAGAAACGACCACCCACTCAATGAGCTGAGCTGAAGAATTTACCTGATAAGGTGCTTGATTGTAACACTGTAGACAAGGAAGCAAATGGAAGACTCCAACATTACAGAGGCTCCATTGAAGCCAAAATTAAATATGTTGATCCTGGCTTTAGACCTGAGGTAAAACACCGGTGCTTACCATTGATTAGACATCTGCTTGGAATTTCTTTATTTCTTTTTCTGCTTTCATAGAACACCTGCTGGGAAAGTGAGCAAAAACTGTGAGATCATTTGAAACAGAGCATGAACTAATCTTTATATCCCCGATGTCCATCCCAAAGGCAGAACTGAGGGTTGAACAACAGAAGACAAGGCTGCGCTCTGCTTCCTAGCCAGCCATTCTCAGAAAAGCTTCTGTGGTATTTTGCATCCGAGGCATAAGGACCATTCAGGTTTAAAGCGTTGGTTTCTGTATCTATGGTCAGTGCTGGTCTGGGAGTTTGACTGGATAAGGAAGGAGGAAACCATCCTCCAGCATCCTTGACCACCCCACCCTACCTGGTTTCCTAGGAGATGACAATGATAACATACTTCACATTCCACAAACCATACTTCCCATGGTTTTGTCTTGAAAATAGAGTCTTTAGATACTATGCATCAGCAAGATTAGACTAGGTCTGCTGTGGAACAAACATCCTCTAAATTCCAGTGACTTCAGGAAATAAAGATTTATTTCTCACTTTCATGACATGCTATTCATTATCACCTGGGGGCTCTTCTTATACTGGGTCCCAAGCTGATGGAGTGGCCAAGCGTCTGGAATGTTACCATCTCTATGCCAAACAGTGCACTAGTTCTTTAATCTTTTATCAATTCATTTATTTATGTATTTGTATGTGTGGTACCAGGGATTGAACCCCAGGGCATTCTACCTCCAAGCTAAACCTCCACAGCTATTTTTATTTTTTATTTTGAAACAGGATACCACTAAGTTGCTGAGGACCTTGCTAAGTTTGCTGAGGCTGGCCTGAAACCTGCAATTCTCCTGTCTCAGCCTCCCAAGCACTGGGATTACAAGCATGTGTCACCACACCTGGCCGGTTTTTTAATCTTCTGCTCATGTTTCATTGGCCAAAGCATGTCACTAGAAAATACCTGGGTTCAATTCTCCCATGGGCATGAAAGAATTAAAAACTGGAGTATTTGTGAACAGTCCTATTACCACTCTATTCCTTTGAAAAGATTTACCTATTCCCACTGGGAGGAGATCATTACAAAGGCAGAAAACTGAAAGGAAACATTAGTAAAGAGGCTAAGGGCAGAATAGAGATGCAGATATGAGAAAGTGGGCTGAGATGATTCCTAGTCACTTATCTGACCTATATTTAGATTTTGACAGTTGCATATGCACAACCATTTCTCTTCTCACCTTCTCCCTACTTTGGCTCTTCAACTGATAAAGAGTGACAGGCAGAGAGGGTGATAAGCTGACAAGATTGCACCATGCTCATGCGTGAGTGTGTGTGTGTGTGTGTGTGACAGTGTGCTGGTTTGAAAGCTGTTGTGGTGAGACTGGTTATTTCATTAATCCTGTAAGAAAATGACCAGCATCAAGGTGTCTGAGCATCAGTGGTTGCTACAAGTAGCCCTCGTTAGGACACTTGTAGGTGTACACCCCATTCCCACCAGGAGCTCTTTGGCTAAAGGAAGAAGGGAAGTGAGACATTCTGTAGAACATGTTCAGTACACTGAAATGTGTGAGGCAAAAACTATTTTGGCTGAGAATGGCTGCTCTGCTCAGACTTGAGAAACAGGATGGACCCTTCAGGCATACATCTGCTAACTATAAGCCCTAAGGTATATTAAATATTTTTTAATCTAGTGAGTGAATGATGAACTGTTCCATAAAAGGTGCTGGGAAATCAGGAAGTTATTTGGGGAAAAAAATTCCACTTAAATACTTGCTTCAGCATTCTATTCCCTAATATGAATTCTAGCTAAATTCAGGAGGTGAGAATTTCAACTAAACCACTAAAAAACTTAGAAGAAATTATAGGTAAATATTTATGCAATGTCTGGATGGGAAGGACTTTTGAAGCACAAAATCTATAGAAATAGAACCACAGAAGATTTGACTGTATCAACATTTTAACTTATCTGTCAAATAAATCAAAATTAAAAGTGTCATACTAGGGGGGAAAATTGCACCTAAAATGATAGAAAAAGAATTATTTTCAATACATTAAGAGCTCATAAAATTCGATGACAAATTCACAAAAGTTCAACTTCACTAAATGACCAAACACAAAAGTTCAACTTCAACTAATGAATAAAGAAATAAAAGTTTAAAATAAAATATGAGTAATATTTTTACCAAATTTTTAAAAATCTATTATAACATTCTGTGCTGATAGGGATTCAATTAAATTAATAATCAATGAGAGGGAAGTACTGTATACTAAAATGTTAATAATAATCATCTCTGGGTAATATATCATTTCTCCTTTTTTAATATTTTAGGTTTTCTATCATTTAACTGTATTAGTAGTAGTAGTAGTAGTAGTAGTAGTAGTAGTAGAGTAGTAGTGATATGTGTGTGTGTGTGTGTGTGTGTGTGTGTGTGTGTGTGGTTGAACCCAGGGGCATTCTACCTCTGAAATACACCCTCAGCCCTATTTTATTTTTTTGTTTTGAAATAGGTTCTCCCTAGGTCACTGAGAGTCTCACTACATTGCTGAGACTGTCCTTGAGCCTAGGATCCTCCTGTCTCAGCCTCTCAAGAACTGGTATCATAGGCGTGTGCCACCATGCCCACCAATTGTGTTATTTTTTTAAGATCAGAAATGGACTTTAATGAGGGCATGGTGGTGCACGCTTGTAATCCCAGTACTTGGGAGACTGAGACAGGAGGATCGCAGGTTCGAAGCCAGTCTCAGCAACTTAGACCTTCCTCAACGTAGTGAGACCCTGTTTCAAAATAAAAATAAGATAGGGCTGGGGGTGTAGCTCAGAGGTAGAATGCCCCTGGGTTCAATCCCCAGTACAAAAAAAAAAGGAAGGAAGGAAGGAAGGAAGGAAGTTAGTTCCATTTCCTACCAAGATGAAGTAATAGTGATCAAATTACTCTTTATTTCAGTCAACCAAAAAGCTAAATAAACTATAGAAAAATAATAGTTTCAATAAAGTGGATTATCAGGCAACAAAGGATACCAGGGGTCACTGACACAGGAAACAAATGAGGGAACCTCATGATTTTCCAAGTTACTGCCTTGGAGCTTCCAGGTGTAGATCATTGAAAGGGACCAAAGGGGAACCCAGCAGATTCCCCAGATTTCAAGATTAACTCAGGAACCTAGAGAGACCAAGCCGATCTGCAGAACAGAAAAGAAGAGGTGAGAGAGACACAGAAAGAGGACCCCAGAAATCTTCAGGAGGTCACCCTGATGTATTCAGTGGAGTCTTGATCAGTACATGCATGTGAAGAAACCCCCTATTGCTCATACCCCACACACAGGGCTAACAATAATGCCTGTTTCCACCAGTCCGGCTATAAAACCTCAGAGGGCATTGGACAGAGTATTCAGAGGTGGGACAAAACAAGCCATACATCAATGGTTGTCAACTAGAGGTGATTTTACCATCAAGGGACACTGGGCAATGTCTAGAGACACTTTTTGTCACCATGTAGGGAGGCTGCTGGCAAATAGGAGGTAGAAGCCAAGAACACTGTTAAAAAATCCTACAAAAGTACAATCTGGTACTAAATGGCAATAGTTTAGAGGCTGAGAAACCTTCTCTTGATTTAAATGTTTCTCTGGTCCTGCCTGAAAGCGAGATCTAAAAGGTTCAAACTATTTACAAGTAACTTCTCCCAGAATAAAGCTTAAGAATGTTTAGAGGAACAAAAAAGATAATATTTACAATGCCTGAAATCCAAAATTACCAGGCATACAAAGTAATAGAAAACATATAACCCATAATGAGGAGAAAAATCAATCTATCACAATTGAGCCTGAATTGATACAGACATTATATTTAGCATACAAGGACATTAAACAATTATTACAACTGTGTTCCATATGTTCAAAAAGTTAAGTAGAGACATGGATAATATATATTTTTAAAACTCCAAATGGATCTTCTAAAAGGGAAAAATATAATGCCTTAGATGGAAAATATACTGAATGGGATTAAAGCAAATTAAACTTTGCATAAGAAAAGATGAATAAAATTAAAGAAGTAGCAAGAGAAACTATCCAAAATGAAATAGAATAAGCCCAACTTTAAAAAATGAGCATGATATCAGTGAGCTGTAAGATAATTTCAAGCAGCCTACTAACATATGTTTAACTAGAGACTGAAAACAAGGGAAGGACAGGAAAAAATATTAGAAGAAACAAAGCCAACTATTTTCCTAATTTGATAAAAATTACAAATCCACAGATCTAAGAAATTCAATGAGTCTCAGCTGGAGAGGTGGCATATACCTGTAATCCCAATACTTGGGAGGCTGAGACAGAGGATTGCAGGTTCACGGACAGTCTCATCGACTTAGTGAGACCACTAGCAAATTAGTAAGACCCTGTTTCAAAATAAAATGAGGCAGGGAATATGGCTTGGAGGTAGAATTCCCCTACATTCAATCCCCAATACAAAAAAGAAAAGGAAATTCAATAAATCCAAGCACAACAAACATAAAGAAAACTAAACCAAACCAATATTTATTGAGCACCTGCTATGTGTTAGCCATTATGCCAGTGCTATGGCCACAACAGAGAACAACATAACTCCTGATCTTTTGGAGCTTATTTACTTTAGATCCTGTTGATTCCAGATCATTCACAGATTCATTACATTTTTCAAAAGCAGACCAGATGGGCCAAGTGTATAACATCTTTAAATGGCCCCAATAAATCTCCTATTCTAAAGATTTGTCACGACTCCACATTATGCATGCCTGAATATCCACCATCCTCTTGTCTTGAGATTTTTTTTCGTGTACAAATATCCACATACCTGAGTTGAAATCAGGATAGGGGATGCAGTATAAGAAACACCATCAGTCATTCTCCTCTTTATCTGGAAGAATCTCACAGAGCTTTCTTTGTTGTAATCAGATTTTGATGAGAAGGCATCTGGGCTGAGAAATCTCCAGGATACTAGGATGCTGAATGAAGGTGGACAGAGGGGCAAGTCCACAGACTGGGGAGTCTAGGAACACAGATCACCAAAATTCCGTTCCACGGGCGAGTAGGTGCCACATGCAAACTCGTTAGGGACCAGTAATGCCCACAGCAGCCCCAACAGGTGATCACCCAGGTGATGCTCCATGGGGTATCTCCACAGCAACTGCTTAGTCCCCATCCTGCTGAAATTAGTCACAAACGTGCATGGCCAACACTATTGAATCAGACACTTACTTAATTCATGGTGTCTTAGATTAGTTCTTGGCGCTCCCAATAAGTCAACTCTTAAAAGCATGGGATCTTTTTTCTCATATCTTTATAAAGGAACAACAAAGTGATCTAAAGTCCCCCCCTACTGTGGTTTGAGTGTGGTTCCTCCCCTCTGAAACTTGTCTGGATATTTAATTCCCAATGGAATGGTGCTGAGAGGTAGTGGGACCTTTAAGAGGTTTTGAGTCACGAAAGCTCAGCCATCATGAAGGGTCAATGCCATTCACACCGGACGTGGCGACTCTCACGGCAATGGTGGGTTTTCTCTCTCGCAGGACAGGGTTGGCTACCTCGGGAGTGGGCTGTTAGAAAGCGAGACCCCCTCTTGTATTTTGTCTCCTCCCCATACGTCTGCCTGCCCTTCTGTTTTTCTGTCATGTTATAATGCAGCATGAGGCCCTCGCCAGATGCAGCTGCCTGATCTTGGACTTCTAGTCTCCAGAATCGTGAACTAAATAAACCTCTGTTCTTTGTAACTCACTAGGCCCTGGGTATTTCATTATAGCAAAAGAAAACAGAACAAAATGCCCTTTTAGACCTGTCATCTCGGGTTAGCCTCCATTCCCATTTATAGAATGAAAGTAATAATGCCTTTTTGCCTGGTTGTTATGGGAATCCGATGACATGATAAAAGTAAAATTTCATAAATCACAAAATATCCTATAACTTCCCAAGAAACTTACTACCACGCTTATATATAATAAAAAATAGCAATTAACATTGTGGATGTGGTGCCAGGTACTCTGCTAAACGCTTTACGCAACTACCCTTTATAGTGAGTGATATTATTATCCTCAATTATTATTTTCCAATTAGAATACTGAGAGACAGAGAAGTTGGGTGACCCGACCATATAGTGGATACGTGATAAATTATTCCGTCTTTCCTTTTCTTTGTGCTTCCTGTTATGCCTAGCAGAGGGCACATGTCACCCATGCGGTAAATACTGATCGTGTGAGTAAGCCTATAAGCCTATGCATAGCTTTCATGAAAATAGAACTGTCTTTCCCTTTACGGGCTCCCTTACAATCACAGGCTTCTACTACCTGCTTAAGGGTAAAGAACAAGCCTTATCCAGGTTTATCAGAAATCCTGCAAGTCTGCTCTGTGTAACAGGGCATGACCATACTTAGAGCCAGGTGGCATTAACTTTCTCTTTTACACTTTTCACTCTTTGTCACTGGCTGTAAATAAGACTCCACTCTAGTGAATAGTGCTTAAAACCACTCAACCCATTTCCCATCTCCCTGAGCATCCTGACCTGGACATCGTTGGAGCCGAGAGGGCTTGGTCTGGATTTGCAGAGCAGTGCCCCAGCCCCCAGCATCTCAGTGCTGGCCAGCTCCCAGGGACCCTGAGGGCTCTACCTCTACAGTGACAACAGACACTCTTCCTCATGAGCACAGCTCCTTGCGGGTTTTACCTCCCTCCCACCCTGGAATACAGATTTCTGGTTTCCAGGTTTCCCTGTTTATCACAATCCTAAAAGGTAATTTATCTTGCTCGGCTGCAACTGACATTTCTGGTTCTTTGCAAGCTCGAGTGCAAAATGATGCAAACAAGAGTTGTGTTTGTCTCTCGTCTTCCTGTGCGTTTTCACACAGGCTGAAAGCAATCTTGCTGTACCCCCTAAAGCGATCCCCTCCAAATCAGAATTTCAGAGTTGTCATTTTACAAGCAAGGAATCAGAGGTCCAGAGAGGGGCATGGCTGCCTTGTGACAGCAGTTGGTGAGACTCCTGCTCTCCTGAGTTCCCCACACCCGGTGCCTTGTCATCTCTTGAGGATCTTTTTGTCCTAACTCACTCATCAAGTTCCCTATGTGTCTGGTAGGGATCCATCTTAAAAGGCTGCTGGAATGGTGGATACTTCCCCTACCCTATCATTACAGATGACCCTGAATGGATGAAAGGGAGCCTCTGGAAATTCTGGTTCCTGCTCCCCTAACTTTCTCAATCCTCTCTACTTAATGAGAACTTGAATATGACACCAAGTCCAAGAGCTTGAGCAGTGAGGATCCTGGTCATCAAGGACTAGAGTTACTCCGTTGTGTCATGCTGGCAATGTTTCCCCTCTCTTCCTGGTCTAGAGAGCTTTGCTTCCCTCTTGTGTTTCCTGTTCCCACCTTGAAATTATCACAGGAGATGAAACTAAGGGCTGGTGCTTCACCTGCTGCCTAAAGTCCCCTGGGCATTCTCCTGGAGAGCTGGCCCCCGAGCCCTGCCTGGCGTAATCACCTTTCCTTTGGATCCTTGAGAGAAAGCCTCCTTTTGCAGAAAGTCCTTCTGCATCGATCTGGGGTGTGGCAAGGACATTTGAAGGTTCAGTTGCAGAGCCAAGCCTGGGTCTCCCCAGAGCTCATCTTGGTTCTCAAGGAGCTCCAAGGCTCTCAGAGCCTCTGAAGAGTTGGGAGAAAATAGAAAATAAAAACCACTGGCAGCCAGGGAGCCATGTGAAGAGTACGTGTCTGAGGGTGTTGCTAAGTCTCTGTCTCTGACATGGTCAGCGTTTTCTCTTCTGGTCCTGCAGCCTCTGCATCCCACTGGTGCATCTGATTGAATTTGTGAGGCAGACAAATGCACTGGCTCCATTGCAAAGAATCTTGTGATAGCATCATGAGAGAGAGCCCATTTAACTTGAGAAAAGATGATGTGATTAATATATACCAATGAATCCATTGCTTTTTGTTTTTTCTTTTGGAGGAGGAGGGTCCTGGGGATGGACTCCAGGGCCTCATGCAAACCAGGCAAGTGTTGAGCTACATCCCCATCCCCTAGCAATTATTAAATCAAGTGCTAAGAAACCCAGGCATCAGGCAAGGAGGAATGGAGGGCAAGTTGTTGAAGGCCAGGAAAGGGCCATGTTATCTGCTTTCCCAGGCTTGTACCTTCTGGCTACATAGCCATCCCGTCTGCTCTGCTCTACAGGTTTCTGTCTTAAATTAGCACCAAATGAAACAGAATTAAATATGATGAAGTAGCCTTTGGGTGACTCTGCTTTGCATTTGAATCCTTGGACAAACACAGCATTTCCAAGTTCTAAGTACTTTTTGGTTCAAAGCATAATTTGAGTCTGTGGATAAGAGGGATTTTTTTATAGCTCCTTTTCAGGAAAGAAGAAAGGATTTCTAAATTTAGCAAGAACAAATGTGAGAGGTGAAGAGTGAAGCCTACTATGTCTAAGAGAACGGTTGCTGGCTCTGGCCTTGGGCTCCACATGTGGAAAGGGGGATGTGGAGCAGAGAGATGACCTTTCTTAGAGGTTCAAAGCATTTAGCAATATGGTTGTAGCCTTCAGATTGGGTCTTTCTAAGACCTTTCAGTTCTGGGATATTTGACCATAAGACAAATTCAAATGAGATGTGGAGACAGAGAAAGCTTAGAGATTGAGGAACTTTTACCTTGTCCAGTTCCCTTATCTGCCCCACCAAGAAGCTCTCTTGAAGCTCAGACATGCTAAGTAACTTGTTCAAGACCATCCTGCTGGACAGTAGCTGATGGATGGCTACCACCAGGCAGGGCCTGGCAGTCTCTCCATTGTCTCACACCGACTAGTGCAACATTCAAGGTTTGGCATGGTTTGGATTTAAAGCGTCCCCAACACCTCATGTGTTAGAAGAAGTCATGTCCAGAGGTGCCATGGTTCAATCAGGTCAGTCCCTGGGGTTGCAGCCAGGGACAGTGTTTTCCTGGGCCAGATTGCTACAGCATTTGCTCTCTGCCCCCTTCTCTCTGCTTTCCAGGTTCCATGAGATGAGCTGCTATCCCCTCCACATGCCATGCTGCCATGCTACAGTGATGTCTGCCTTGAAGTCAGCCAACTGTGGACTGTACCACTGAAAACGTGAGCCCAAACAAACCTTTCCTCCTCTGTGTTGTTCATGTCAGCAATGCTAAAGTGGACCAAAATAAGGCTCAATGTTGTAAAATCAAAGCCACTAAGACCATGAGAATCCCAAGAATTGATATGGTTGAGAAAAAGAAAGCCTTTGACTCAACCTCAGACTGATGACTTTTTTTGAGAGATTTGTTATAAAGTAAATCTTTTATTTTGAAGCACTATTTGAGATGACCAATTGTCCTGAGGATGCAAAACTTCTTTATATAGGTTGACAAGAAACTTCTTGCCTGAAGACATATTATGGGTTACAAATACAAAATCTTCATCCCATCTTAAGAATTCTGAGACTATACACTAGAAGAATGATTGCATGAGAAGAATCTTCCAATATTAACAGCATTTTAATGAGCACTATAGAGGCAACTACTTTAATTGCTTGATAATTACAGTTGTGAAGGAATTAAATCTTGTGTTTGTGAGCAGATAAAGAAGCATCTTGGGCTGGGTTCTCAGAAAAGAATCCCCTCTGCACTACTTGCATACAGAAAACAAGATCTCCGGGAAGTTCCATGAAGCAGGAATGTCCAGTGCTTCTGCCAACAGGAAGGAGGTCAGTGAGTTGTCACAAATCAGTCATCAGATCTCAGCTAAATAGCCATGCTACTAAAATATATGAAAAATAAAGTTCACACTAAAAGAAAGGTAGGTGATCGCTAGATGTGAGAGATACAGAAGAATGAAGAAATACAAATAGTGCAAACATCTCAACCTTTTGCAAGGTCTCAACCACATAGATTAAAATAATAACTTTCAAGTCTTTGTAGGCTTCTCATTTTAGTGCTGGTGAAGTTCACATTTTTAAAAGACAATTTGAAGTATTATTGGCCCTTAAAGCTCATACTGTAAATCAATGATTTAACTATCTCTAGAAATTTTATATAACAGTATGTATAAGATTATTATATAAGAATATCATTAACCATGGTATTTATAAAAGCCCAATAGTAGACAATTGTCCAATAAGAGACAATTAGCTAAATATTTAATACTAGGCAGTTATCTAAGTAAAGTGTGGCCCATTGAATTATGAATATTAGATAAATATTTTTAATATGTTAGCAATAGTCATCTTTGATTGTGCCCTTACTCTGAAATAAGATAGAATGGAGAATGACAGAAAAATCAAACTATATTGCAAATGTATGGAATGGCCTTGCTGAAAAGAACAATAAGCACTGAGAATAAGGAGCCAAGTCCATGAGACTAAAGGCAAAAGAAAATGTTCATAAGCATCGCCACCTCGTTGATAAAGTTGGTTTCCAGAAGGGTACAAGTTAACAATTCTGAAAACACTCCACATGTACACGGTATTTAAAGAATTAAGTGACTAGATGAAGGCTGGTTTGAACCAGATGTATCACTGTTTATTACAAATAAACAAATAGAGAAGCTGTAATAATCCACGTGGCAATGAATTAGAATCGATATAAACTCAAGCTTAGCTCAATAAAGATACAGATGGTTGTATGTGGAAATATTCATAGATGTTGCTATGGTTTTGATATGGTTTTAATGGGTTGCCAAAGATTCATAATCCCCAACATAATGGTATTAAGAAAGGTAGATGTTCAGCCGGGCGTGGTGGCGCACGCTTGTAATCCCAGCATTCGGGAGGCTGAGACCGGAGGATCCGGGTTCGCAGCCAGCCTCAGCTACCTAGTGAGGCACTCCGCAACTTAGTGAGACTCGGTTTCAAAATAAAGAATAAAAAATTGGGCTGGGGGTGTAGCTCGGAGGTAGAAAGCCCCTGAGTTCAATCCCTAGTACCGCAAAAAAAAAAAAAAAAAAAAGAAAGGTAGATGTTCAAGAGGTGGGTCATGGGACTGCCACTGTTAAGAGGAATTAACGCAGTTCTTGTAGAACTGGGTAAGTTCTTGGAAGAGCAGGTTGTTATGAAGGGAGGACACTCTACACACTTGACCTCTTCTGCATGCAACCACTTTCCTTTCTGCCTGTCCACCACTTTGTGATGCAGCCAGGTGCAGGCACAGTGCTGTCCACACTTTCCAAGTGTCAGAATCATGAGATAAATAAACCTCTTTTCTTTACACATTACCCGACATCCAGTATTTTGTTAGAGTAACACAAAACAGATGAAGACAGATGTGTCCATATACTGGTTAGAACACACAAACATCATTCCTTGCTCTGTCAGCTAAGAAGACTTAGAAGTAAAGACACGCTAGTGGCAACAAGTACTTCTTGCACCCAATTCTTTGTTTCTCAAACCATCTCCAATAAGAAAGAATACCACGGTCCTGGGAGAAATGGCTGATCCTGGAACTGGGGCAGGCAGTATCTTAGATGAATCTAGAGTATCTTCTAGTGACAGAAGTAATAAAGTGCTAGAAAATGTTTAAACTGAAAAGTAGAATCACTGCACAATGATGGGAGCATGTCAAAGAGCCCTCAACACTCAGAAGCTCGGACAATCCAAGCAACAAAATAACGCAGCATTGGACCATACCCCAATATATAAAATAAACATCAAGTCCAAACTGATTTAAATAAGTGATTGAATAGATAGGCGGGTGCAAAACAAGAGACAATTCTCCTATGCAGAAGAATTCCAAATAATGTGTGTGGAGACTCAGCTCTCAAGGAAGTGGGGCATAAAGTGAGTGACTTCCTTTCAAAGAGTAAAGTATAGAAAGAGGGGAGGGAGTGGAACTTTACAGTAGAAAAAAACTGGGAAAGACTCCCTCCACCAGGTAGCCAAGGTATGCATCAACTGCGACGAGGCATGTCAATAATACGTGTCCTTGACTGGACATGACAAGAAGGTCACTTGACTCCTGGGGTCTTCCTCTCACAGACTCATAACCTTGGTCTGCTCGTGAGACAAAAATGTAAGACAAATCCCAAAGGAGGAGCACGGTGCACAACACCTGACCAGTATTCCAGTCCTCAACACTGTCAAGGTCATCAGAAACAAGGAAACCTAAGACACAATTCCAGCCAATGGGAACCTATGGAGGCATGACTTCTAAATGCAATGTGGTATCCTGGATGTCATCCCCAAACAGAAAAGTGACATTAGGGGAAACATCAAAAAATAAATAAATATAATATGGACTTTGGTTAATCATAACGTATCACTCATTAGTTGTACATGTACCATACTAAAGTTGGAAACCGGATGTGGGGACTCGACTGCCTTCCCAATAATTCTATGTATCTAAAACTTTTAAAATAAAAGGCTCATAAATACAACAACAGAAATGCAATCATCAGTGAAAAAATGGTGAATACACACATTTAATCTGCTACCTAGGTTCACTTTGGTTGAAAAAAATTCTTATTTTTTTTTTTAAATATTTACAGGAGCCATGCTTTGGGTGGGAAAAATGTGTCTCATAGAGGTAGCAATAAACTTTTCTTAGTTGAAAGTTATCACTTTGTTAGGCTTCCCAGAGGGTGACAAAGTTCGTTCTGACCCTTGCCCTCCTTTATGTCTATGTGACTTTCATCTCATGAAGCTTGCAAATAGAGCATCCTCTTCAAAAAGACATTTCCCTGCTCCCCTCGCCCACACCTCCAGAGTTTGCTATGGTAATATGTCTGAACTTCCTCATTTTCCCTCATTATTTCAGCTTAGCTAGGAGGAAATTAGTACTGAGGCCACATTAAATCTAAATTGAGTATATTTTATTAAAAAGAAAATGGGAATTACCAGGTACTTATCTGCACTCTAATAAAGGGACTTTAACAGCTCTGCACAACGGCCTCTATGAACTTCTCACCCTGTTCTTGACATTGTTCAGTGCGGGGTCCAAGCATGAAAGACTTCAGTGTGGTAATAATAATATTGAAGATGACACTAATTACACAGAACATCAATTGAGCACTTACTACTTCCAGGTGCCAAACATTTTTTTTTTTTTTTTTTTTTTTTTTTTTTGCGGTACTGGGGATTGAACTCAGGGGCATTCTACCTCCGAGCTACACCCCCAGCCCTATTTTTTATTCTTTATTTTGAAACCAGGTCTCACTAAGTTGCGGAGTGCCTCACTAGGTAGCTGAGGCTGGTCTCGAACCCGGATCCTCCGGTCTCAGCCTCCCGAATGCTGGGATTACAAGTGTGCGCCACCACGCCCGGCTCAAACATTTTGTTTTTATGTTCTTTGTAAGAATAAGCTGGAGCTGGGAGTAGTGGCACATGCCTGTATTCCCAGTACTTGAAAGACTGAGACAGGAGGCTCACAGGTTCAAGGCCACCCTCAGTAGTGTAGTGAGACTCTCAGCAACCTAACAGGACCCTGTTTCCAAACATTAAATAAAAAGGGCTAGAGTATAACTCAGAGTTAGAATGCCTCTGAGTTCAATTCCCAGTAACACACACACACACACACACACACACACACACACACACACACACACACACAGAGCTGGATTCAGAAAGGGGGACCATCTTTGTTTTACTCCTGCGTGTGACTCTCAGGTGTGACTTAGTTATACCATCATATTACATGCCCAGACCATGTCAAACAGACGACATTTATTTTTACCTAAAACACAGAGGAAACACGTAGACCAAATGTGCCCTCACTTCCATTTTCCAGGTACGTATCAAAACTGAGCTGAGGTGGAGAGGAAAGAGCTTTTGCACTGACTGAGGAGAAGCTGAGACTGGACAGTTAGATTGATTAGGCTCCACATTTTTATATACCTTTATTAGTGCATTGCAATTACCCGTCATAGTGAATGCACTCAGCTCTCGGTGTACTTCCGCCACCTCCTCCCTCCCTGCATGTGCTAGCTAAACTCGTAGTCACACCTTTATATATTCCCAAAGCATTATTTGAACTGTGTCCTTCCTCAATCCAATAGTTGGTGCACGCTTGTAATCCCAGTACTGGGGAGGCTGAGACAGGAGGATCTCAGGTTCTCAGCTACTTAGTGAGACCCTCAGGAACTTGGTGAAACCCTGTTTCAAAATAAAGAATAAAAAAATAGGGCTGGGCGTGTAGCTCAGAGGTAGAATGCCCCTGGGTTCAATCCCCAGTTCTGCAAAAAATAAATAAATAAATAAATAAATAAATAAATAAATAAATAAATAAATAAATAAATAAAAATAAAACTGAGGTTTTTTACTACATGAAAATAAAACCTAAACATGAGCAGAAAAACTGTAG
Source organism: Graphiurus murinus (assembly GCA_004027655.1). Taxonomy (NCBI): domain Eukaryota; kingdom Metazoa; phylum Chordata; class Mammalia; order Rodentia; family Gliridae; genus Graphiurus; species Graphiurus murinus. The sequence continues at coordinate 51,552 of PVLC010005348.1, read as the reverse complement.
GGTCAGCTCAAAATATGGCTATAAGACAGGAGAGGGAGATTCAACCGAGCACTATTGAAATACAGTGGTATAAAGAAAAAATAAAGATTCTTCATGATTTATTTCCACTAAGGACAGTGTGTTCTGTAAACTAACTACACATACTAATTTATCCTTATAACAGCTTTATGAGGTGATGTGGTAAGATAAATCCTCTGAAGAAATAAACTGCTCTCAAATGATATATTTTGATCTTCCCTCAAAATAAACCAATTTTCGCTGACTGTCTTCTGTATGGGTCTTTTCGGAACACACCTCCCTTCTAGTGACTGTTGAAGTAAAATTCAAAATGGCATAATTCAAGTAGAGGAGGTATTTGGGGAAGAAGGACTTTTTCTAGCCCTAATAAGGTGCTTAAAAAGCAATCGACTGGTCTCGAGGTGGAGAAGAGGTAGAAGGGATTCATTCCTGGGCTTCATCACCCCAGGGCCTCCCTCCCTCTGGCAGAAGAGAAGTTTGGATTTCAGTTGGTCCATAAACCCAGCCATGCACCAGGTGCACTTACCTGCCTCAGCCTCTGCCACTTCGCAAGGCAATCACTAAACGACTGCGCCCTTGGGTCTTCATTTAGTTCTCCTTTTCCTTCCTCCATTGTCCCAGGTCCTAAGACTGCCCTGGTCTTCTTTATCGTATTACAGCTGTTATCTAATAATTAGTCTTATTTTATGGCCCACATGAAATAGTACGTGAGATAAGTTAACAGGATGTATCATTGTTGATCTTGCTTTCTTGCTTTCTACTTATTAGTAATATTTTTTTTAAAGTGAGAAACAAAGAGGTTTCCAGTTCCATCCCTCCTTTTCTGGTAAGAGGGTTTTCTTATTCCTTATTTGGAATAAGAGGTCCATTTCTTTTTCTTTTTCTTTTCTTTTTTTTTTTGGGGGGGGGGGCGGTACTGGGGATTGAACCCAGGGGCATTCTACCTCTGAGCTACACCCCCAACCCTATTTTTTATTCTTCGTTTTGAAACAGAGTCTCACTAAGATGCAGAGGGTCTCACTAAGTAGCTGAGGTTGGCCACAATCCCACAATCCTCCTGTCTCAGCCTCCCAAGCACTGGGATTACAAGCGTGCACCACCATGCCTGGCTCAAGAGGTCCATTTCAACCGGCAAAATATTTAGTCTTTTTCTCCCATGGAATCCAGAATATTTTTGAGCTTTTGTATTTTTCCTTAGAGCTGATTCAACTATTAATGAGTTGTGGGTATATTGAGGTTTTTGAAAACAGAATCAACAACTAAAATGTAATTGAGCTTGTGATGAGTATTGATCTGATTGCTTTGTAATTTATGGAAGATTGGTGTGGGGTACGTGTTGGTGTGTTCCTATAGAGAGTGAAAATGGTCACACTGTTTGAACTATCTATTGCCATGTAACAAATTATCCCAAAACTTACTTATTGTCTGGTGGTTTCTGTGGGCCAGAAATTCTGGGGTAGCCTGCCAGGATGGTCCTGGCTCATGGCCTCTCCTGCGGTTTCATTCAAGGCAGTGGCTGGGTCCCTGTCATCTCAACAGGCCAGGGGAGCCTGCTTCGGAGGTAGCTGGCTCTCACTGCTGTTGGAGGAAGGCCTCTGTTCCCTGCTGTTTCCAGGAGAGCTCAGTGCCTTGCCACAGAACACTGAGGGTCTACACAGCATGAGTGATCCAAAAAGGAGGTCCAGGAAAAAAACACAGGGATTTTTTGTACTTGTTCATGGATTCTACACACCATAACGTCAACCATATTCTACTGATTTAAAACCAGTCATTAAGACCAGCTGCATCAGAGCAGGGGGCAAGCTCCAACTCCTGAGAGAAGGGGATTCGAAGAATTTATGGACAGATTTTTAAGTCACTGCATTAGGGTTTGGAGATGGCGGTCATTGCTTTATCTCTTTGCTTGTTTCATGTTTATGCTTACTAAGCAAGAGTATCCTCGAGCAAAACAAATCTAGATGTCAACTGCAGAGAATTATTTTAATAAAATGTAATGTGATACCCTTTATTTTAGTGAAAGGATTTTTCCCCGTGAAGATTAAGAGACAGAGAAACTCCTAAAAACCTATACTCTAAAATTCTAGGTAAGAATCAGAACATTTTAAGATAAAAATTCTTTCATCAGTGTTCTCTCTTCCCAGGACAAAAAGTGGCACTTTAATAAAATAGCATCAATTAAAGAAACTGCTAATGTTTATAGAGTTACATTCCTACTTCAAAATGACTGATCTCATTTTCTCCATAATAACAATGGTTTAATCAAGGGATAATTATTGATAGAAATCAAATGCCTGTACTTTCATAAAAAGTTACCATGGACTTCTCAATCAGCAAGCATTCAGGATATAAATTAGCATTCATGGTTTGAAACCTTTGAGGTCTATGTAGGTTGATTAAACAAGAAAAACCAGGACCCACTCACATGGAAGTTCTTCCACATATTATTTATATTATTCCCTTTATATGATATATTTTAAAATCACAAGATGAATGAACACTGGTATCATGGTTAAGGACATCAAAAAAATCTCTTAGGGGATATGCCATACACAATTTTGATATTATATTATTTTTTTTTGAAAACTCATCCCTGCCAGGTGTAGTGATGCATGCTTATAATCTCAGTACTTGGGAGGCTGAGATAGGAGGATCACAGGTTTGAGGACAGCCTCAGCAAGTAGTGAGACTCTCATCAACTTAGTGAGACCCTGCTTCCAAATAAGAAATAAAATCAGGCTGGGGTATAGCTCGAAGGTAGAATGCCTCTAGGTTCAATCCCCAGTATGACAAAAAAAAAAAAAGAGAGAGAGAGAGAGAGAGAGAGAGAGAGAAAGAAAACCCATCAACATTGGTTATTTTGATGACTCTTTTTCTAAGATTGAAATAATGATCATTATGCTTACCTTGAAAATATATTTGCTATTAAAACTAGAATTCACACATGGCAATACAGGGTCTTAAAAGGCCCACCTGTCTTTACAATCATAGGGTGAACTTCCAATTTAAAGATGGTGGTTGAAAGTCAGTATAATATGTTCCTCATCTTCTTGGGAACCATCTGAAAGCCCAAAGCAGGCTGAGAATTTTTTTTTTAATGCAAACTCCATTTTGCAGCAAAACCAGGCAAGAGAAAACCCCACCCCACCACACAGATGGAAAGACTGAGAGAAACAGAGATAACGTAGGAATACGTGTGGTAGAAAGCAGAAGAGATGATGTTGTGGCCCTGGATCTTGGAAGAACCAGCAAAGCATAATTCTTAATGGTCAGAAACACCCTGATAAGCAAAACTCAAAGTGTTTGTCTGCAGCCGTCAGGGTAGAGAGTACACACTGGAATCAAGAGTTTCGCTGGGGGCTGGAGATGTGGCTCCGTGGTGTTTGCCTACCATGCACAAGGGCCTGGGTTTGATCCCCAGCACAACAACAACAACAACAAATTTAAAAGAAAAGAGCTTCCCTGGAACTAGGAAGCAAAGAAAGTTAAGCTACCTGAGAAATCACATAGACCAGCATATTTGCAGCTTGTTATAGCAACGGGGAGGGGGGAGTTGACTCCATTGGCTGGGAAGAACTTAGGATGAATGACCTGACACTAAGGATTCTGGGTCATTGGGAAAATTTCCAGCTAGTCTGGAACATAGACTTCCCTTTTTCCTAAAATGAAACTTCTGAAAATTGCTGGCCCAAGAGAAATTGACCTCCATCAAATATGGATAATCAAAAGGAATCATCATAGGAACTGTTCAAAATATATAAAATGGTGGTCATAAGGAAGACAGTAAAAGGAATAGAAAACAAATGGTAGACAATGAGTACTCACTGCCATGTTGCAGAGTCCAATGGTGACTGAACACTAGGCAGTCAATTTTGAAATTTTCAGCAAACCACTTGCCCCTCTGAAGCAACTGCACGTGAAATCCTAGGGAAGAAATGGCTAAATGCAGAAGAAAATAAAACACAGCTAGCAAGTCTCAGAAAAGAAGTGTAAGAAAAAGTAAAATCATCACAGAAATAAAAGTAAAAATGAAGGAAGTACAAAGTAAGATGGACATTGTAGAGGATATTGACGATAGAAATGGGGGAAAGAACAAAAAATGGAAACTGGCCCTATAAGCATTTTAAATATTAAGAAGAAAATTATACTCATCTGAAAGAAATTAAAAATCAGATAAAAGCAAGCCGGGCGTGGTGGCGCACACTTGTAATCCCAGCATTCGGGAGGCTGAGACCGGAGGATCCGGGTTCGAGGCCAGCCTCAGCTACCTAGTGAGGTACTCTGCAACTTAGTGAGACTCGGTTTCAAAATAAAGAATAAAAAATAGGGCTGGGGGTATAGCTCGGAGGTAGAATGCCCCTGAGTTCAATCCCCAGTACCGCAAAAAAAAAAAAAAAAAATCAGATAAAAGCAAATTATTTCCGCAAATAAACGACAATAGGCATATAAAATGGTACAATCATCCTAGAAACAGACAACGGTTATACAATTTCTTAAACAGGCATTGATCATAAGACCTAGCCATTGTACTGCTAGGTAGTAACCAAAAGAAATACAAACTTATGTCCATCAAAAAATCGAACATGATGTAAAGAGCGTACGTAGTAGGTTGTAGATGCTAAAACACCTCACGATGACAAGATAATGTGATGTAATATTGTTAAAACCAAAAAAAAAAAAAAATCGAACATGAATGTTCATAGTATCTTTATTTATACCAGCCAAAAATTAAAAACAATCCCAATATCCGTCAGCAAGTACATGAAAACACAAATTGTGGCAGATCCATAGGAAGGGTTACTACTCAACAATAAAAAAAAAGTTATTAATAACATGCAAAAACTTGAAGAAATTTCAAAATAATTGTACTATGTGAAAAAAAAAAAAAAAAGCAAATAGCTCTACCATACGCAAACTCTAGTAACAGAGAGAAGATCCAGTGACTATACAAAGTCAGAAAGATGTGGAAGGAAGAATTACAAAAGATCATGAGAAAACTTTAAGGGGTGATGAATACATTCATTATCTTGATTTCTTGGTGATAATTTCATGGATGTATACATATGTGAATGTGTATCCAATTTCACACTTTAAATATGTGTAGTTATAGCCGGGCGTGGTGGCGCACGCTTGTAATCCCAGCATTCGGGAGGCTGAGACCAGAGGATCCGGGTTCGCGGCCAGCCTCAGCTACCTAGTGAGGCACTCCGCAACTTAGTGAGACTCGGTTTCAAAATAAAGAATAAAAAATAGGGCTGAGGATATAGCTCGGAGGTAGAATGCCCCTGAGTTCAATCCCCAGTACCGCAAAAAAAAAAAAATATGTGTAGTTATTATGAGGTGAGGCTATATGGCACCAATGAAGTTTTTAAAAATATGTATAGTCAATGCCAATTCTAATGCAATAAAGCTGCTAAAATAGAAAAAAATATTTCAAAGGGCAGTTCATAATTCAAAACTTCTGAGAGATGACTCTGACCACCCCAGTCAACATTTTCTTCTCATCTTTCCTAAGATCTTAATGAGCACCTAATGCTTCTACTGTTTATTTGACTCCTGACAATATTTACTGCCTTGAGTTGCTGACTATCATTTATTAAGCATATTTCTTTGTTATCAGTTCAGAAATGGAATCAACCTCTCTGTTCTCCCCTAAGCCCTTAGAGCAATTTTTTTTTTTTTTTGCACATAATAGCCCTTAACAAAAACTCTGTCAAAAGATTTATATTACACCTCTAGAGAAAAATATTTTGTGTTGCTTTTCAGAAGACAAATTATGGGACTTTCTCCAACCCTTGATCAAGTTGATAAAAACAAATTTTTAATTTATACTTAAGTAGCACATTGCCAAACACAGCAATTTCCAATGTGGAAGATATTAAAGAATCTAAAAGCTACGATAAATCATGTGTGACAAAATCGGTGTTTTTGGCCAAGGATTAGAGGAATTTACATCATAACCCATACAATTAAGCAATACTGCCAAAGTAAATGTCTCAAAAGGAACTAATTTGTAAATGTTCTCATTTGTTTGCTCATTCATTTATTTATGCCTCAAATATTCCAAAATATGCATGAACAGAATAAAGCAAAAAAAGGTTCCAAAAAAATTCATGGGTTCCAGAATAATTTGTTGGCTTGATTTCAGAAAATCTACCATTTTTGTAAAGGTTTCGATTTCATCCTATACAATATCACTAACTAATCATTATTACAAAAGGCACCAGCGTAGAAAAGGTAGAACTGGCTGGGCATGGTGGCTTGCATTTGTAATCCCTGTACTTGGGAGGCTGAGACAAGAGGATTGCAGGTTCAAGGACAGCCTCAGCAAGTAGTGACTCTCATCAACCTAGTGAGACTCTGTTTCCAAGTAAAAATAAAATCTGGCTGAGGGTGTAGCTCAGAGGTAAAATGCCTCTGGGTTCAATTCCCATGCCATAAAAAAGGAAGAAAGAAACAAAGGAAGGAAGGAAGGGAGGGAGGGAGGGAGGGAGGGAGGGAGGGAGGAAGGAAGGAAGGAAGGAAGGAAGGAAGGAAGGAAGGAAGGAAGAAAGGAAGGGAGGGAGGGAAGAATGGACTATATAGCAAATTTTTTATTTCTAGTTGAAACACAGATATCACCTGTAGTATATACTCCCATAATACTTTAATAAAATTGCTGTGAACTCTCATTCTTAATTCAAGTTTAAAACTCTTGCTAAGATTTTAGCAAATTCCAGAGGAACTCATATTCTTGCATCCAACTTTGGTCTGAAGATCCTTCATCAGTAAATGACTTTTACTTTGGAAATTCTGGACCTCGTTCTCATACTCCATCTTCTGCACCACCAAGAATCAGCCATGCAAGCAGCTCTTAGCTAGTTTTCAACAAAAGTACCACTCTCACAAAGCATTTGTGTGCGTGCATTAGGTTTAGTGGAGTTTTAGGAAGACCCAGCAGTACATCTAAATATTGCAGGCAGTCATGAGTAGAATATTGGACAACCATGCTTTACATCACTAGTCCACTCAATTACCAGGGATTCCTTGCCACAATGGACCACTTAGCACTCCACTCTCCATTCTCCAACCGGCTTCTCCCTTCTTCTCATCCCTCTCTCTGCTCTTCCCTGATGCTCCTCCAGCCCCCATTCTCCTCCCTCCACTACGCAGAACAATTCCATCTCTACCCTCTGTTCCCATACTCTGCTTCAGACCCACCTCGGCATATCCTCACTCAAGAAGGCACTCGACAATACATTCCTTTCATAGTATAAAGACCAGTTCTCTTAAGATGTAGTCATTATTAGTAAACAGCAATTTCTAGTTCCATCCTGTTTACCAGGTTTGATGTGAATCCAAAAATTCACTAATTGTTGGGAGCTGTTCTAATGGACCATAAAATAATAATAATAAAAAAATCTTTCAGATGCCAACTCTCAGAAGTGTTTTCCCCACGAAGGTTTCCTTGGCTGCCCAGGTAGTTAGTTGTTTCTTCTTCCCTCAGGATATATATTGTCAAGATTCCCATGGGGTTTTCTCCTCCATCAGTCTCTGAAGCCACACCAGCATCTATCATATAATACTATCTGTCAAGCCAATTATTTGATGCCAATTTTATTTGGTTAAGATTGGGCGGCAAATAATTTGGTTCCAGGCAGCAAATGTGCCAGTCCCTACAAAAGCAGAGCTCTAATGCCAGAAGTTAGAAATGGCCTTTCCAACCCACGTAGACCACAAAATCAGAGTGCTTTTCGCAGAAGAAAGGTACAAGGCGTGCCTTTGATCATCCGCACACTCGGGAGGCAGGCTTCCTTCCAACCTTGGCTTTCTGCTCTCATAAATGTGTTCTAGCCGCTCTGCCTCTGGAATTCGCCGTGCCCACTTCACTGGCTCATGACTCATGCTCGGCATGTAGCAAATTATTTCCATTCTGATATCATTTGAAAGCGCAAAACAGAAAGACCGTGCACCAATCCTGCAACAAAAGAGGGCCTCTCGGTAAAGAACTTGCACCCACCTGCTCCCTCAGTTGGTTTTCCAAAGAAAAATTATCCAGCAAAATTGTAAGCTCCCTGAAAATAATAGCTATGTCTGGGTTTCCTTTATATAACATCTTGAGCCAATTTGAACTGAGTAGGTGTTCGATATATATTGAATTGCATGAAAATGGCTGTGAAGTTAATTAGGCACAGCAGTGACTTTAACAAAATATGTATATGTATGAATATGTACATATGTCTCTACATACCTATGTACACATGTGTATGAATCTATTCATGCATATATAAAGAGAGAGAAAGAGTGCACCTGCAGTCTAGGCAATGTGTGGTTATTTATTGCCCTTTATACACTATACTACATTTCTTCATTTAATCAAGATTTAATATGCTGTAGCATATCAGGGAGAATTCTAGAAACTGGGAAGAAAATATTTGTCTCTTGATAGTTGTCTGGATTTTCTCTGTTGGAAAAGAGAAGAGAAGGAGGTAGGGAAGGTAATGCAGCCTCATTTTCTAGCCCCATCATTGTTGGAGAATATAGATGTTATTAGAAATAGATGAAGAATAGCTAGAATAAACCCCATGCAGGAAATGCTAAGTGCCAGGTGACGTAATGAGCATCAAATTCATGTGTGTTAGGATAGACTACGCAGTCACCTCATCTCTGACTGAGAAAATATAAGTAATAAGATAAGAAAGCATCTGTAGAATCTGATTTATCAAAAAGAAAACAGGTCTCACAGATCAAAGAGGCAGGTTAACAGCCATATCCAGTGGATAATGATCAATGTATATTAGAAATGGAAATGTTTGTCAATCAAAACATCTATGCCCATAATATTTTAGAGCTAAAAAGACTTTAAAAGTTGGGTCCAAGACAACCCAGTCTTTTTTGGGTCACAGAATACATAGAAAATGACAACAAGCCGGGCGTATTGGAGAAGCATCAGCATAAGCTGAGACCTTGTTCACATACAAATTTTTTCATATATATTTTTATCATTATTGGTGCATTATAGTCTCTCATCATAATGCAATTCTTAGTGATAGGTACAGACATGCACACAGCACTTGGTGGGCTTTCCCCCAGCTCCCTCCCCGTCCTATCTCCTTCCCTATACAGGGTACTGAGATTGACATTGGCATTCTCACATATGTATATAATATCAATGGAAGTGGTTTCTTCATTGAGTCTTCCTCCTTCCTTCCCTTCCCGTAGACCCCCTCCCTGGCTCTACTGGAGTTTCTACTCCATTATCTAAATTTCTTCTTTTATCCCAATTACTCCCTAGCTTCTGCATATGAGAGAAAACAGACGACCCTTCAGTTTCTGTAACTGGCTAATCTCACTTAACATAATGTTCTTCAGGTCCACCCACTTTCCTGCAAAAGGCATAATTTTGTTCTTCTTTACTCCTGAGCAGAATTCCATTATGTGTATATCCCATAATTTTGTGATCCATTCATCTGTTGCTGGACACCTACATTGGTTCCATAATTTGGCCATTGTAAATTGTGGTGCTATAAACATGGATATGCATGTATCACTATAATACACTGATTTAAGTCTCTTTGGAAAGATACCCAAGAGTGATACAGCTGGATCATGGTGGACCCATTTCAAATTTCCTGAGGAATCTCCCCATTGATCTCCACAGCGGCTGCATTAATTTGCAATCCCACCAACAGTGTAGAAGAGTTCCGATTTCCCCACCTCCTCACCAGCATTTGTTGTTGTTTGACTTCTTGATGATTGCCATTTCTGATGGGGTTAGATGGAATCTCAGTGTAATTTTGATTTGCATCTCCTCGAATTTTCAAATCCTATTCCCATCTCCTAAATCAGACCCTCTGGGGATAGAGTCAATGCTGCTTCAATAAACCTTTGAATAGGTGATGGCAGCTCACTCAAGTTGGAGAATTTCTATTGTCATGGATAAATGCTTCATAAACTACTAGGTTAACATTCCGGTCGTCTAACTCAGGGCTTGGCAGAGTTTTTCTGGAAAGTCTATATTTTAGGCTCTGCAAGTCTCTGCCACAGCTATTTAACGCTGCCATTGTGACACAAAATCAGTTATAGGCACTACGCAAATGAATGGGCATGGCTGTGTTCCAACAAAACTTTATTTACAAAAATTGGCCATGGAATGGATTTGTCCTGTGAGCTGTGCTTTGCCAATCCCTGTTAACTGATGATTAGAAGAGATTCTTTAACTGCATTATTTTCTTAGCCATTCTGGTTAATATCAAAATTACTTGGAAACATATGGCATCTGTCACTGTTGGTGTCAATATCAGTCTTTTTTTGTTTTTTGGCTTTTTTTTTCCCTTTAATTAACATGTGTTAAATGCTTCCCGTGTGCCAGACTCTGGACATACAGGAAAGAAAATTCAACACAGTCCCCAAGTATTAGAATTTCATGCAGTGAAGAAGCAAGTAACCAGGCAAAATTATATGGTTTCTGAATGTGGCCGTGTTGAAGAAAATGCCCAATTAAATGTATGGGTTTTGCTGTTAAGTATGTTTAAATTTTCCATTGACAAGCGGGCTAAAAGCACAATAATACATACTCCAAATTCAAGGCAGCAGGGATGGTTACTGTTTTGGGGATCACCATTTTATTAGGCTCACAGATTTGTGAGTCCAGGAACTCAAGGCAGGGAAAATGAGAAGGTCCACATCTCCTCCACAATGTCTGGAGACGTTATTGGGAAGACTCAAAGGAATGGACGACAGAATTTTTGGAGCTTCTCCACTCTTATGTCTGGTACCTGGGCTGAGATGACTCAAAGACAAGACTAAACTGGGATCATTGGCCACAAGCCCCGCACATCGGCTCTGTGATGGTGAGTCTGGATTGTCAACGTGACTGGGTCATGAAACACCTAAGATGATGTGACTTTGGGTGTGTTGATGAGATGGTTGGTTTATGTCATGGCAGATTGATGAGGAAGTCCTGCCCTGAATGTGGGCAGCATGATTCTGATAGGAGCAGGACCTGGATAAAAGAAGGAGAGAGCCACATGAAATCATGCATGGTTCTTCCTGAAGAAAGCGCGTCTGCTCTCATCTGAGCTACTGGCCTTCAGCTCGTTGAACTGGACCTTCACCATCGTTTCTCCAGAGAGTTTCCTGGCCTTTCCATCTTGGACTGGGGCTGCATTATTGTCGCTCCAATTCTGAGACTTCAACTCTTGGACCTCTCGACCAGCTGCTGGTTCCTCCAGCTCTTCATGTGCAGTTGGAAACTTGGAACTACACTGCTTTGGACTATAAGCTGATTTGATAAATCCCCTGTTACCATATACATGTCCTGTGAGTTCTGTTACTCTAGTGAACCCTGACTAATACAGCCTCTCTCCATGACATGGGCTCTGCACAGCAAAGTGACCTCAAAGCCATCAGTTCACACCCAGAAGCCCAGTACTCTAAGACCAAGCATTCCAATGAGCAAGGCAAAAGAAACATGGCCTTTTACAATTACACTTTAGAGTCATATACTATATTATTTACCCTATTCTATTTACCAAGGAATACAATCTTCCAGGATTCAAGAAGGCAGGGCTTAGATCCTACTTTTAGATAGGAGGGGAGTCAAATAACTTTCAACAATGTTTTTAAAATATTTAAGAATCAACAATGAGAAATGTCCCAGAGTAAGGGAGATTTGTGAATTTTTTTTAAGTGTAGATAACACACTAAATCAAAACCAACTTTGCTAAAACTCCAAAATGGAAGAATGTCAGACTTCCAGACACATTCTTCCATTTTGGAGTTTTATTTGGTGTACTCATCAAATAGTGATCCTCCAAAAGAGGAATTTAGGAAATTTTTCCATCTGCCCATGGAACAAAAAAGACTGTAGATGTTGCATACACATGGATTATGGCTTAACAATGCAAGCTGACTGGCTATCATGAAGGATAAAGGTTCACCATCTTCTACCAAGCTCCCATAAATCCTACTTGTCAAAGAACAAGGATGAAATGAAAAGTAATTTTTATAGATTCTCAGGGGCATTTTTTTTTTTTTGGTGAGTCCTGGGTATTGAACTCAGGGCATTCTACCTCTGAGCTATACCCTTAACCCTTTTTATTTTGAAACAGGGTCTCACTAAATGGCTGATGCTGGCTTCAAACCTGTGATCCTCCTGTTTCAGACTCTGAAGTACTGGGATTACAGGCATATGCCACCACATGCTCCAGGGCATATTAAAAAAAAAAAAAAAGAAAGAAAGAAAGAAACTTGAATTTTATCTCCCTTGTGTTTGCTTTTTACTTAAAATTCCCTACTACTTATTTGCAAAGCCAAGTACCAATTTAGATATAACTTTATAATTATTTAATATAGAAGGTTAAGTAGATGTTTTTCCTGGTTTAAAAAAAAAATGAGTCGTGTGTACCTCCCCCACATTTTTCTGCATCATCTGCTTAAGAAGTAGCAGGACAATAAATGATTCAAATTTTCTGAAGCCCTTTCAACGGAAGGATTTGTTTTGAAAGGAGTTTGACCTATAGAAATCCTTTTTTTCTATCCTCTGTGATTTTTCTAAAAATAAGAAACAGTTTTTTTCTGGTGAAAAGAAAGTTAGATTCTTCAGTAGGACAATAAAGTGAGTGGGTGAAGATAATGCTAATCTATTCTTTTTAAAAATAGAGCTATGCTTACAGGAGAAGTTTGAATACTTAATGTGGAGTCATCATGGCATGATTAGTCATAGGCTCCTAGATCTTCAGGACCATGAAAGGGCCCTTAAAAAGTATGCAGTCCAACCCTGTCATTTTGCAGATGACTAGAGTAAGGCTCAACGATGCAAAGAGAGTTGAGCTGCTGCTCACGAAATTATTCCAGATGTCTCCTTCATTTCCCTACTCCTCCTGCTCCAGCAGGTAGATTGCAGTCATGTGATAGTTCTGGTCCAGACATTATGAGCAGGAGTGATATGTTACTCCCTGGCTAAAATAGTGAGGCGCTTCTGTGCCTCTCTATCTCTTTCTCTTGGTGCACCCCATATTGGGATGGTGGAACCACCATATGAAAGCTGTCTAAATCTCTGAGCCATCCCCCAAAAGAAAGCTGCTTGGGAGAGCTGTCCAATGTCCATTAGATTTTGCATAAGCAAGAAGCTAACTTTTGTGGAATAAAGCCATAGAGACTTCAGGGTTTACTCGTTCCTGCATCACAGTTTAGCCTATCTTAACTAATACACTAAGCATCTTGCACACGTGCAGTCAGCAAGTTAATGGAAGACCTAAGATCATAAACGTAGATCCAGGACCATATTTTATCACTCATGGAAGAGTTAGGATAGACACCAACAAACCAAACCTTGTACAAAAAGACCAGTCAGCTGAAAATGAAAACAGAGAGAGATGCAGACTGGGCTCACAAAGAAGTGGTACCTATGGATTGGGGTCCAAAATCAGGAGGGCATGTTCAAGAGAGAAAGAAGCCCAGCATTTAGTAAAAAACCAAAAAGGCCAATCACAAGCTGGGAGGACAGAAGCTTGGGACTGTCCCTGATGGTCTGTCCCTTTTCTCTCAATTTATGCATTTTCTCCAAGTTGATGACAATGTCTCCTGGACCCGGTAGCCCAGTTAGGAAGTTAAATGCCCCAAAGGAAATTTGCCATCTTCTCATTTCTGTGCAATAGCATCAAACATAGACAGGAACCTTAGGCCTCAGACACAGATTAATTTAACATAATGTAGAATTTTTTTAAAGCAACAAACTGGAGGGAAAAAGGAGTTATTGGTTGCTAGGCAACATCAGTGCAAAGCTCTTTGTTTGCCATCGAGAGCATTCTCCCGTCTTCGTGGACAAAAGTCAAAGAGCACTTAGCGACAGGCGTAGATTCGCTTGCGACATCAACAGACACCAAATCCATTTTTCCTGGAAATGACATACTGCAAGTGCTTCAAGCACTTTGGGTTTCCAGATGGCCGCCCTCACTGCACAAGATGATATTTCCTGCTCTGAAATATTCATTTTTCTCTGTGCAAACAGGTTAGGTGGCCATTTTTTCAGCAGTGACCAATGCAGAAGGGGAGATTTTGCAAAGTCAGGCAAGTCTGTTCTCCTCTTCCAGAGACAAGGGGTGGGGGTGGAGGGGTAGCTGAGGCCCAGCCAGTGTGAGACTGTTCTTTGTCTGGATACCACGAAGCTCAAAGCTGTAGGTGAGTCTCTCTCTTTCCCTGTCCCTTCCTGGAAAATGGATGCTTTACCTCTGCACCAGTTCTGTAGCTGCATATGGTCCCTCAAATGTGAGCCGAAAGCAAAGCTAACTACAGGCACAGGGATCACATCTCTGGAACTACTCTCCTCTGGCCCCCTGAATTACACAGCCTCTCCCATCCCTCTGCCCACATTGCCCTCTCCCCGTCCACTCTCAGCTTGGCTTTGTCCTCTGACTGTGACACACACCACAATATCCCTCCCCCAACACCTACTCAAAACTGGATTCCCTGAATCAAGATTGCCAATATCCTTGGAACTCATTTTTGCCATTTTCCCCCTGTCTCCAAGCAACAAGGCAACTTTCCCATCAGTGGGTCACCAGTGCACCCTCAGGAGTATTGTCCAAGATGCAGCTGCCCACAAACACCACTTTCCCTGAAAGGAATCAGAACACAAGATGGAATGCACAGTTTCCATCGGCGATATAGAATTCTTCTCAACCTAGAATTCCTGAGCACCTACTGTGTGTGAGGCACTTTCAGAGCTGTAAAGAATATTATTTTAATGTTATGGTAAATAAGAGATGTGTGCATGTATGCCTTTACCAGCTTATACCTAACAAAGATGTATGATTACAATGCACCAATAATAATAATAATAAAATGTTATGGCTCTTGGGAGAAAAGACTAACACAAAAGAAGGCACACTAGAACATTCATTTCACCCAATTGTATCTTTATGAAAAAATATTGCAAGAGATAAGGAAGCCAGAGAAAGGGGAAGAAGGGAATTTGAGAAGTGGGGTTGGGTCACTTGGTGGTGTAAAAGTTGTCAGAATCAAAAAGGAGTCACCTTTGTCAAGCCCTAGCCAAAATAATAACAATAATTAATAATAATAATAATAATAATAATAATAATAATAGTATATATTGATACGATTTGTATCTGGAATGTTCCCTCAAAAGTTTATGTGTTGAAAGCCTGGTCCCCAGGGCAGCAAGTTGCAGAGGAAGTAGGTCAGTGGGGGTGTGCCCTGGAAGGAGTCATCTTCTCCAGCCCCCCTCTGCACCCCCACTTCTCAGATGCCGTGGACTGAGTAGCTTTCTCCCTGCACCATGATGCTTCTGCCTTGAGTTGGCTGACCATGGACTGAACCTCTGAAATCATGAGCCAAATTGAAGTTCTTCCCATCCAAAACTTGGAGTTATTTGATACAGTGGCATCATCTCTGGTCCCCAGATAAATATCAAGACAAATCTTAGTGAATTAAGACAAGCCTTACAGATGAAGACAAAGTGTTGTGGTAAAATTGGGATAGAGATCCAGGCTCAAACCCAGGCTCTACCACCTGCCAGCTGTGTACTTACAGGCAAATCTCAACCTCTCTGAACCTCCGTTTCATCATTGAACCCAACTATCATGATTCCCTTGGGATGCCATCCTGCCCCCGCCCCCCAATGCATATTAATGAGTTCAGTAGTGATACCTTCATGTATGGACATAGCAGACTGTTCATTTTTACCTCGTGCTGTAACTATGACAGGGTTGAGCCATTTTAATGCTAACTGTTCTTTTTTTTCTTTTTTATTGTACTAGGGATTGACCCTAGAGGCATTCTACTTCTAATCTACACCCCCAGGCCTTTTATATTTTGTTTTGAAACAGGACCTCGCTAAGTTGCTGTGGCAGACCTTGAACCTGTGATCTCCTGTCTCAGCCTCTCAAGTACTGGGATTACAGGTGTGTGCAACCACACCTGGCTAAATGTTAACTGTTCTTATATGATTCCATTAGTTGATGTTTCACAAGTAAACAGTAATGTTATTAGGGGCAAATATCATATGATACAATATTTTTAATATTATTCTCTCCAAATATCATATGATATAATATTTTTTAAATATTATTCTTTCTAAACTAATCCTACAGTGTTGGTACATGGCAAGTTCTCAGTAACTACTTGCTGATTGATGCAGGAATGTTTTAACACCCTTTATGTAGAAAAAATTGGAGTGCAATAGGAAAGCAGTAATCAGGAAAATATTAGAACTCTAGGATCCCCATATAGTTTTGAAAATATTTTTTGAAGTTGATTGTGTGTATATATGTATCAATCTTTTTAGTGGATGAATCTAGAAACCAGTCAGAAAACAAAATTCTGGGGTTTTCAAAGAGGAATTTATTTATATTTGATATCAATTGCAAATGACAAGCCAATTAAAAAGTGTTTTTATCCTGCTGAAAATGTTCACACTAAAATATCTAGAACTTAAAAGCTTTAGGAAAGAACATGGAGCAGGGTGTGGTGGCACATGCTTGTAATCCCAGTACTTGGGAGGCTGAGACAGGAGGATCACAGGTTGACAGCCAGCCTCAGCTACTTAGTGAGGCCCTCTGAAACTTAGTGAGACCCTGTTTCAAAAAATAAAGAGTAAAAAATAGGGCTGGGGGTATAGCTCGGAGGTAGAATGTCTCTGGGTTCAATCTCCAGTGAGACACCCATACAAAAAAAAAAAAAAAATGGAAGAAAGAAAGAACATGGGTAGAGATCCTATTAGGGATTGGGTCTTGGTTCTAGAAGTCCCAAAAACAAAGGTCATGTAATTTGTTATCCTCCAAGTACCATTTATTTTAATTGTCTATATTGTATGACTAGGTGGATTCCCAGAACAATCTAAGCCAGCAGCTTGACTGCCTACGGAGATTCCTGCCCTCATGTAGAATTACAATACACCAATAAAACTATCGGGGGGCGGGGGGGGAGAAAGAACAAACTTGGACGGGGCCATTAGTTTCTCCATTTCAGGGCTTTGCTGTTGTAGTGTTTTTTGTAGTGTCTTCAGCCAGAACCCCCACCCCAGGGCCAGTCTCAAAATCAAGTTCAAATGCCCCCTCATCTCTGAAGTCCTTGCCCGTTCCTTTGGTTGGCTTTCATTGCTCCCTTTGCCAAACTCCAAAGTTGTACTTTTCTTGTCCTTGTGTTAAAAATCATTGCTCAATTCTGCTTTGACTTGTAGTTAACTAGTAAATGTCCTTCGCCCCTTATAAGTATCTTCCAGGCATAGATTTGGATTTCATCTTTGGGTTCTATCCTAAGCCAGCACCTTGTTTTTATTTTTGTTTTATCAAGGTTTAATAAATACTTGTTGACATTATTTAATTTTGCCAAAATATAAGGATTATTCTTTCACATGATATTTTTCAGACTGTTTTCATTTTAGTTTGGTATTTTCTATGGAAAACTTCCCATTGAACTAAGATATACAAAATTCTACTATACCATCCACCATTAAATTATATAATATTCAGATTTTTGACAATATATTCTTTTCCCTGTTCTACATCAGATTTTTTTCTACAGAATAGAGAGTAATTCTCAAAAAATTGTAATATCATTACAATTTCATCATAAGTTGTCTTTCTTTAATACTCAGATTTGAAAACAATAACCCAGTGACTCTATGGAAACTCTTAAAGCATATACAACATATGTGGAATAATTTTGAGAAAAGTTCTTTCAGTTGTTTTATTAGTAACAGCACATGTTTATTATGCATTTGTTGTGTGTCAGGCACTGTGTGCAGCCTTTTATATGAATTATGTCATTAACTTCTTAAAAAAGTTCAATTTCCTATATTTTGTTATTATCTTTGGGTTTTCTCCCTCATGAGTTTCTTTCTTTGAAGAAATCCTTTCACTTAGTTTTAGTGGAGTTTCAGAAAGGAAAAAAATTTTTTTGATGTTTATATTCAATCGGCTTCTTAGCCTGGCCAGAATCCAATGTTTATTTAAGCAAAGGCATTTTAATACAGTAGTCAAGAGAGCAAGTCTGAGGTCAGACTACATGAGTTTAAATCCAAGTTCAAAAAAAAAAAAAAACATTAGTTGTGAGATCTCCAGACACTGTCTAGAAAGAGAGAAAAAAAGAATTCAAAATAGCTTTAATCTCCTCAGAGAAATAAGAGAATTTTTCACCACAAAACAATTTTTTTTTTTTTTTTTTTTTTTTTTTTTTT
>PVLC010005348.1:0-33256 GCA_004027655.1 Graphiurus murinus | reverse complement strand
AAACAATTGACAGGATGTTATTAAAACAGAAAAAAAAAAAAAGGAAGATTCTGGAAACAAATGAAAATGGCTCTTGAAAGTTCAAAACATGATCACACAAATTAAAAACTCAATTGAAGTGTTAGGAGACAAGATTGAGAGTTTCCTATAATGGTGTCGAAAACATGAAAGAAAAGTCAGGGAAATAATCAGGCCAGTCTAGAAATAATCTTAAATAAAAAGAATTTTCAGAGAGAATAGAGAAAATGGATGGAGATAAAATTACAAATAAACTATTGAAAGAAAAAGACCAGAGCTGTAGGGTATGAATTTTCAGATTTCAGACTTATTACCAAGTATCCAGAACCATAGATAAAAATAAATCTCTACCAAAAGGCACATCGTTGAGAAATTTCAGAACATGAGAGTAACAGAAGATTCCAAAGTCTATAGAGAAAAAAAAAAAAAATAGCTCACATGCAAAGGATCAGGAATCAACCAACTCCAGAAATCTCTACAGCAACACAGCAAGCAAGAAGACAATGGAGCAATGCTTTTGAAATGCTCAACGAAAACAATGACCCCAATTTCTAATTTAGATGGTTCTATGGTCAAATTGTTGATGCATTTCACAAACAAAATGCGAAGCGTCCAAACCTTTACCTCCCATGTACTCTTTCTTGGAATCTCCTGGGGGAGGTGTCCCAATAAGATTCCAAGAGGGAAAACATGGAGGTAGAAGGAGTCCCTCGGAGGGGGCTAAACAGAGAGCTCTGATGACAATTAAGCTCCAGGCATGGAGAAGTCCAGACTAACCAACAGCCAGACTCAGTGGAAGTGGTCAGCAGCAAGGCGAGTCTTCTCTTTGCCTTGAACCTGGAAAAGCTAGGCGAGCCCAGAACAGGGTGACTGATTAAACACATCTGTGCATGCATGTGCACACACATGCACACACACACATACATACACACATACACTCACGCGTCTATCTACGTAGCATGTCTTATCCATAAGGCAACGTTCCTAGTTCTTTACAAATATTAGCTCATTTCTTCTTTAAGTAACCCTACTAAGTAGGTGTTATTATTACCATCTGTTTATAAAGAAGGAAAATAAAAATAAAGCTCAGGGAGGCTGAATGGCCTTGTGATCACTAACCAGCCAGGTTTCAAACTCAGGGAAACTGGCTCCAGAATCCAAGTTCTTTTTTTTTTAAGCAATTCATTGTTTAATTTTATTCGTTTTTTTTAATTTTTATGGATTATGGTTATTTTAATTGCATATACTTATGGGGTGCCATGTGATAATTTGATACATGTAGATAACGCGTAATGATCACGTGAGGGTAATTAACTCTTTAACCTACTGCTTTGTGTTTGGAGCTTTCAAGCTCCTTTCCTCGTTATTCATAGAATTACAGTAGGATATTGTGCACTGTAGTCACTTGCTGTGCTGCGGAGCACAAAAACTTATTCCTGCTCTCTAACTGTATTTTGGTACCTATTAATCAACCTCCCTCTAGCCCCCAGCCCACCTTTCTAGCCTGTAGTAATCACAATTTTGCATTCTGACTGACCTTTTTTTTTTTTTTTTTTTTTTTTTTTTTTTTTTTTTTTTTTTTTTTTTTTTTTTTTTTTTTTTTTTTTTTTTTTTTTTTTTAGCTTCCACGTATGAGAGAGATCATGCAGTATTTCTCTTTCTGTGTCCGACATATTTCACTTAACGTCCTCCAGTTTCCTCCAGTTTGCTGTGGATGGCAGAGTACTGCACAGTCTGCTCTTCACCACGGACTCTCACTAGTTGGCTGGGACGATGAAGTTTCCGCTCTCCTTACAACTGCTGCCTTGAATCGGCAGGGCCGCTCCTTCGCCCGGCAGAGGAGCCGAGCTTTGGTGTCCTCTTGATGGCTGGAGACCATTCTCCATGAGCTCAGAAGCAGAAAATAGGGGCCCCCCAGGGCTCTGAACCTCTTTCTATCAGAGATCCAATACCTGCTCCTAGAGCAGCCGTGCCAGGCGCCCGGCCTTCCCAGGACTCAGTGCCTTTCCTTGACTCTCCCAGGCAGCTCTTGTGAGCGCTCAGGAGAGCTGAGATCCGCTCATCTCCTGGGAGCCTTCTTCAGGGACAATGCCGCCCTTTCCTTGCTGGGCGAGGGCAGTGCTAGCCGCTCAGTTTTTCAAAGTAAAGGATGTTTCACTAGGAGTGCATACTTTTATGATGACACTATAATGAAAAACAAGAGAGTGATCAGCATAAAAGGATTTTCATCCAGGAGAAGGAGGGCCATGTACTTAGGAGCAACTGTCGCTTCCACCCAGACTGGGAGTGTTCTGTTTGGCCCCAGAGATGGGCCCACGGGATCCATTTCATCGTCGTTCTTTAAACCAAACGTGCACGTTACATCATACTTTCTGCTACTTAAATGATGTATTTTACGATTTTAAAAAACTATAAACAAAGCCCGGCATGATGACCCACACCAGGAATCCCAATACTTGGGAGGCTGAGACAAAAGGATTATATGTTCAAGGCCAGCCTCAGCACTTAAGGAGGCCCTCAGCAACTTAGCAAGATCCTGCTTCAAAATTAAAAAATAAAAGGGCTGGGAGTGTAGCTCAGAGGTAGAATTCCCTTGAGTTCAACCTCCAGTATAAAAATAAATAAATAAAAACAAAAAAACTGGACTATGGGTCAGAATACATGAAGCCTGTCTCTACCCCCTCCTGCCAATATGATGTTAGGTAATTCACTTTTCTTCATGAGATCCTATTTCCTCAACAGTCAATAAAGATCATTTTCCTTCCGCCCACTCCACAGCAACTGAGAGAGGACATGGGATTCCACATTGGAAAGCGCTTCTGGGCTGCAGGATGATTATATGGCAAGAGCCTGTTTTTACTAAGGATGTCTCTGCACAGAGTAATCCCATTTTAGGGTCTCTGTGTCACATTCCTCTGGTGCTTCCCAGATGTTGTTATTGGGCCCTTTGCTATTCTTGGATTCCCTTTGATTGTATCTCAAATTTTTGTTCTCTCTTGGGAACAACTGGACAAAATGAAATCCTCGCCATCCACCGCTCTTTCTAGAGAAAAGGCACAAAACTGGTGTCCTTAATAATGCTGCATCCCAAGCTGGGAGAAGTGGCGCACGCTTGTAATCCCAGCATTCAGGGGGCTGAGACTGGAGGATCCAGGTTCGCTGCCAACCTCAGCTACCTAGTGAGGCACTCCACAACTTAGTGAGACCCTGTTTCAAAATAAAGAACAAAAAATAGGGCTGGGGGTATAGCTCGGAGGTAGAATGCCCCTGAGTTCAATCCCCAGTACCGCAAAAAATAATAATAATAATAATGTTGCATCCTGTCAGAGGCTCAGCGTAGCCAAAAGACAAGGTACTTGGATGTCAGCTCTTAGAAGAACCTGGAAGATCGCAAAGAACAGGAGACACCCCCAAAGCCAATATATGGGTCCGCTGTATCTGCTGGCACAGAAAAAACTCACTTCTAAACTACATTTCAAGTTTAAAGCAAAAATCCATTTCACAAAGAAAAGAAACTGCACTGGTCATGTAAACCATAGTCGGTCACCCGTGGTGAAAGTCTCATTAATGAAGCCTGGGCCTGGGGAGTTTAATGCCTTTTGTTTGTTTGTTTGTTTTTCTTCAACCAATTTCTCTGTGAAAGGTACTGGTATGGCCCAGATAGAAGTTCTTTGCCATCAACCATAGGATTTAGGTAGATCCCATCTGTTCTGCGTTACAACAGCACAGAGCATATCTTATCTTGATGGCATTTATTCACAGATGGCGTCTTGGAACACAAGAGTGCTGCTGTGATAACCCCACCAACCCACACATAAACCAAGATAGCATCGAAACCAGGGATCGAGTGGAAATAACACAATCCATCAGGTCTGTAGTTCAGGTTATTTCCTCTTTTGGTTGATGTTGCTTTTTTCTGATGTACAACAACCACCGAGAGAGGAAAACAGAACAGAAGTCATTATAAAGCCAAGTGTAGTGGCGCATGCCTGTTATCCTAGTACTTGGGAGGCTGAGATAGGAGGATCACAGGTTCAAGACCAGTCTCAGCAACTTAGTGAGACCCAATTCAAAATAAAAAATAAAATAGGGCTGGGGGAGTGGCTTGAAAGTAGGACACCCCTCGGTTCAATCTCCAGTACCCCCCAAAAAAAGAAAAGTTGTTATAAGTTGAATTGTGTCCTTCATATCCCAAACTCATATGTTGAAGTCCTAATCCCCAGAAATTCAAAATGAAACCTTATTTGCAAATAGGGTCATTTGAGATACAACTAGCTAAGATGCCATCATGAGGATGGGCCCTAATCCTAAAGACTAGTGTCCTTCTAAAGAGGGAAATTTGGGGCCGGGCGTGGTGGCGCACGCTTGTAATCCCAGCATTGGGGAGGCTGAGACCGGAGGATCCGGGTTTGCGGCCAGCCTCAGCTACCTAGTGAGGTATTCCGCAACTTAGTGAGACCTGGTTTCAAAATAAAGAATAAAGAATAGGGCTGGGGGTATAGCTCGGAGGTAGAACGCCCTTGAGTTCAATCCCCAGTATTGCAAAATAAATAAATAAATAAATAAATAAATAAATAAATAAATAAATAAATAAATAAATAGGGAAATTTGAATAGACAGACAGACATCACAGAGGAGAGATGATGTGAACACACAGGGAGAAGACAGCCGTCTGCCAGCCAAGGAGAAGGGCCTGGAACAACGCTACTGTCAAAGTCCTCAGAAAGAACCAACCCTGCCAATCTTGAGCAACCCTGTCCTTGACCTTGGGCTTCTAGCCTTCAGAACTGTGAGTCAATACCTTTCTGTTGTTTACGACACCCATGGTGTGGTATTTTGTTACAGCAGCTGATACAAAGACAAAGAGAGGACTAAAGAAATTGATGTTGTCTGTGTGGAGCTAAAGTTCCTCCTTGAGAAGCCTTTCTGTCTTTTCTTTTCTGTTCAGCATTCAATGCCTCGGGGATCTCCTGCAGCTCAGAGGCAAGCACCATCCACAGGGGAGGAGGTTGGACATGCCCGGTATCCTAAACTCCTTCTAGCCTTATAATTATGCAATTGCACAGCCTAGGTCAGGCTCACAAAATAGACCTTTCCTGCACCAATGACTTAGGATGCAAAAGAGAGTATCAGGCCCCTGGTGCCTGTCTCTTCCTTGTTCCCAGGCCTCCAGGCCCCTGACGGGAGGCACATGGCTCCTAACCCGCTGCAGGTACCAAGCACACAGCACCCAGCCCAGAAGACCAGCAAGCTCCTCAGACTCAGCTCCAAGCCCTTCCCTCTCCTGCCTCAGCCCCTACACAGACCTCTCTAAATAGTACTTGCCTCTCCTTCCCGCCCTCTTTTCATCCAGTGAAATGAATGCAAAGGCCCCCAGCAGGAGTTTGAAGTGGAGTCTCTCTCAGGGGCCTGAGCCCTCTAAATTTGTGGGATCCTATGCTAATCAAGGTTGAGTGTGGAGCTGAACTGAACTGTCGGACACCTGGCTGGTGTCGGAGAGATGGGTATCATTCAGCTCGCTTTCAAAACAGCCTACCAGGGAGGAATTTCACAGTGGTCTTGGTGAGGTAGAATAGAAGGAATAAAAAATTGGGGCAGAAAGGAGACAGATTGGGAAGGAATTTTAAATCCAGTTTTGTTTGTTTGTTTGTTTGTTTGTTTGTTTTGCAGTACTGGGGATTGAACTCAGGGGCATTCTACCTCCGAGTTATACCCCTGGCCCTATTTTTTATTCTTTATTTTGAAACAGGGTCTCACTAAGTTGCAGAGGGCCTCACTAAGTAGCTGAGGCTGGCCGTGCACCCAGATCCTCCAGTCTCAGCCTCCCAAATGCTAGGATTAAAAGCGTGCACCACCACTCCTGGCTTAAAATCCAGTTTTAAAATCTGGAGAGTTCATAATCTGTAACTCTACCCTATAGGGTGTGGCCAGTCTTGGGCAGAAGCCTCAGTGGACCCACACCTTTCATCTCAATGGCCTCTTTTCCCCACCAGAGATTCCTGAGACCCACAGAGAGGACAAAGGTCAAACCTCAGCCAGTCACCACCCATCTTTACTAAGAAACCTGAGGAGGAGGAGGTCCAGACCTTCACTGTACCCGGACCCCCTCTCGGGAGTTCTATAAAACAACTACAAAGGCTGCAAACACTCTCTCTTGGCCGGGAGGATCTCCCCTCACCTGCCTTCTCCCTCAAGTTCCTTACCTCCCTAAATAAAACTCCTGCCTTTGTCCCTGACTGGCACGTGTTGAAATTCGTTTCACCACGGAGGCCAAGAACCCACAAGAAGTATCGTGCTGACCCACGACAGTCTGGTGCCCCGGCGGCCACCCTTTTGGGTACCACCTTGTGTTTGGGTGAGGTCACACTAGAGCACCAACTGGGGCTGGGTTTTTCCAGATGTTCTCAGCTTCAGCAGTCAACATCTTGGATCTCGGTAACGCCGAGCAGGCACACCGGGACAGCTGGTCACTCGGTGGCTCTCACACATGCACTCTGCTCTTGGGCGATGGCTGAGCCCTGAGGAATACTGGTGCTGGTGCAGGAAGTTGGGAGACAGCTTTTGCTTGGGGCTCCTCTCCAACCTGACCTGAATGTCCTCAGACGGTGCCGCAGAGTGAGGATTGGCCACCTGATCCTCCTTCTGCTCCCCTCTTTCTGCTGCCAGAGGGCAGATCTGGCTGTGGCCAAGGGCTCTGCCTGCCTGCTGCACTCCTCCCCCTTGGTCTTCATGGCACGACCCCCCAGTCAGTCTCTTGCCTACCCAGTCCCCTTTGGGCATCTGGTTCTCAGAGGATCAGAGTCCATACAGGGACCTACTTATCAGCATTTTTTTTAAAACCTCCCTAAGTAGTTGGGATAAGAACCACAGTCCAGTATGCTATCTACCAATCTACCAGTGTGTCTTCCCATAGGCCCATAGGCTTTTGATTTTGTGTGTGGGGGGGGGGTGCTAGAGATGGAAGCCAGAGCCTCACATGTGCTAGGCAAACTCACTCTACCCCTGAGCTAATGGGCGAGCATGCAAACTCGTAATGATAGTACAACATGGAAAATGCAGCAGTGGGGACATGAGCTGAATGTTCTAGAAGCACTGAGGAAGGTGAGATTGAATTGCTCTGATGAAGGAATGGATGGCAGACAATAGATGTGTCTTTTAGACTCTCGGAAGAGAATTTTACCATTTTCCCATCATATCACACAGCGCTATGATAAAAAGCATCATTTACCGTGGACAGAAATTCCTAAGACTAAAATACAATTTCCAGTGAATTCTATCGAAATCAATAAAAAGAAAATTGACTTCTTCAAACTCCCTGGCAAGAGGAGCTGGTGTGTGTGTGTGTGTGTGTGTGTGTGTGTGTGTGTGTGTTTAGCACTGTAGCCATAGGGCTCAACCTGTCATGTTAGCAGCACACATACTTTAGAAATGTGGAGATTTTTACATCAACTGTCTCCAATAATTTCTAGTTTTCCTTTTTTAAAATGCATCACTAATTATAGGATAGTTATCCCAGCTGGAAGTCTTTTATCCTAGCTGGATACAACCATTTCCCTGCAAGGCTAAAAACCAGATAAATGCTATATGTGGCATTTAAAAAGTCAAATATTACACAAGGTCACATATGAATCATTTTTTTCCTAAATTAACACATTATTTTGATGTTCCAAAAAGAAAAAAAAAAAAAGCTGTTCTAGTACATATTTCCCGTTAGCATCAACTATAAAGCAATTTTGAAGAGACCTGTTTTGCATCCCTTAGGAGCCCCAGACTCTGAGACTGAGAGATTCACAGGTGTGTGCCCAAGAAGACGTCTACAGAAGTGACGCAGAGAGTAAGAAAGAGAAAGCACAAGCGTCTCCTTTAGCGTTTTTCATTCTAACCATAACCTGAAGTTGGAAGGGTGACCACAAAAATTGTTTCTGTGGGTAGGTTTGCTTGGGCTTCGGGTTTTGTTTTTGTTTTGCTTTGTTTTTGTGATACAAGGGATTGAAGCCAGAGGCATTCTACCTCTGAGCTACACCCCATCCCTTTTTTAAATTTTTTGTTTTTGAAACAGGACCTCACTAGGTTGCTGAGGATCTCACAAAGTTGCAGAAGCTGCTCTTAAACTTGTGATCCTCCTGTCTCAGTCTCTCAAGTACTGGGATTACAGGTGTGCACCACCACACCCGGCTCTTCCTGTCTTTCTTTACTAGGACTTTCTTCTACTGGAATCAGCCTCCCTTCCTTCTTCACTTGGTGAGCTCTTGCCCGTCCTTCAAAACCCAGATAAATGATGGCCTTTGAGAAGCATTTCCCAGCCTCCTCTGCTTATCTGGCCCAGCATCCTTCTCATATCTCTGTTAACTATTTATCTATAACATACTTATGTTTTATATATATATATAATATTCTCATTTTATTTATATATATAAAACATTTATATGTTA
This sequence comes from Graphiurus murinus, assembly GCA_004027655.1. NCBI lineage: Eukaryota > Metazoa > Chordata > Mammalia > Rodentia > Gliridae > Graphiurus > Graphiurus murinus. The sequence continues at coordinate 24,806 of PVLC010005348.1, read as the reverse complement.
TATTTATATATCTGTCTCCCCCATGAGACTTGTGGCTGTTCATGAGTAGTAACCATCTTAGTCCCTTTGTGTTGCTATAACCAAAGAGCGGAGACTGAGTAATTTATGAAGAACAGACATTCATTTCCCACAGTTCTGGAGACGGGACGTCCAAGCTGAAGGCACCAGCAGGGTGGTGTCCGGTGAGGGCCCTGCATCATTGAAGTCTTCTCACAGTAGCATCTTCATGTGGCAGAGGACAGAGTCGGCAAAAAGGGGACATGCTAGTTCCCTCCAGCCCTTTTATAAAGTTACTAATCCCATCCATGAGGGTGGAGGACTCATAACTTAATGACTCCCCCCAAAGGCCCTACCTCCTAAGACCACCACAATGGGCATTGAGTGCTAACATGAATTTTGGAGGGGCACATTCACACCATAGCATCCACTCTTCTTTGACGCTGAGCACCTGAGCTCCGCCCCTAACAAGTATTTGATAAGTATAAATGACAGCGTGATGTGCTGCCAGAATATCAGGGGAAATGTGCTGTACAACTTTTGTCCTTGAATTTCTTCGGATACAAAAGAAAATCTCAAGTATTTTCAACTATGTATTTATACGAACCATTAAGTTCTTCTGAATACAGAGTATTGAACTTTAAATGTAGATGCATTCTTCACCCAACTATCATAATGTAACTTTCAAAAAAAAAATTTAAGGAGAAGATCATCTGGATTGTACACCAATTCTTCCATTCTCTGAAGAAATATATGGCCCTCACAACTTGGATATCGAATGCCTATTTCAAATAGGATTGTTAAATCAATCGTACGAAGGCAAGGACCATTATATTTTAGTATCACCCTGCTATCATATTTTACTTTACAGTTAATTTCAAATAAGTCTCAAAGAAAGAGGTTACAGATATTCTTCAGTCTAAAGGTCCTTCTGGGATGAGTGGCCTGACCTCTACCCAGACGCACCAGAAATTTTAAAGATCATATAAAAGGTGAGCTGACATTAAAACCAACATCGTCTTAATTAGCCAGAATAATCCGCGTGTGTTTCTGGTTATCTGCTCCCAGAACAGCACCTCTCTTCACAAGAGTCCTTTGAAATGTCAGCCAGAGGTGGGAAATATTATACCAAAGCGCACGGAATCTTTGGAGAAGGACCCTACATGGAACCTCAGGCAGCCTTTGCAGAAAAGACTTCTTACCTTCCAAGCCAGACTTTATAAAACCAAGTGGCTGAGGGAATGTCTTTTTGTTAACAGTATCCCTAATGTGAGGAAATTCAGAGGCACAAGAATGTCCAGAAATCCAGATGTGATTCTGACCTTGGAGACTGCTGAAATAGTCTCTATCATTAGCGTCTTCTAGGAGATTTAGTACAATGAAGCAGAGGATAAAAATCACCTTCCCTGAAAGGAAAGACATCCCAGAGGGAGCAGAGCTGGACCTTCAACTGCTCAAGAACAGAACCTGAGTGGTCCAGAAATGCAGTGTTTGTTTCGATGCCAAGAGAGAATCGGCCCCACCGAGGCACCATCTTTGTGACACTAAGTCACTGGTCCCACCACCAGAACTTATCTGTGACAGGAGATTAGTTGCTCCACCAGAACCTAAGTGTCTGTACTGTCCCCTGAGGCAGGAAGCTTGTCCTGCTGGTCTCTGTGGGGTGGCCCACGTCCCTGTCCCCCATGCCTGTCAAGTGACAGAGATCTGTCTCTGCCCACTCCCTGCCTCACACCTTGCTCCCCAGCCTCCCCCACAAGTCCCTTCTTGCTGCCTGTGCTGTCGCCCCACCCCCTGCCCTGCCGTGTCCGAACTGTCACCTCAACAGCCCACCCCTTTCATCTGACAACTTGCTCTCAATCCTTAGGACTCACTTCTGTCTTGTGCAAATTGGCAGAATCAAAATGGAGTCAAACCCTGATCACAGAAAGTAAATAAATAAAGGAGGATTGTGACAGAGGGACTAGTGTGCTTAGGCTCCACAACAAGAACTATCACAGCCTGCACAAAGGCCACAGCAACCTCGCACAGAAAACATTTCTGCAAGGACGCCTGCGCCGTAACTGTCTGTTCGTCCTGGAACTGGCGCCGCCCTTGCTAGAATCCTTGGACACACCTGTCATCAGTCCTGTGGCCAAGGACTGTTGTACGAAAGCAACTCACATATCCTCCTCGTTTTATCTCTAAAACCCGCCCCCCTTGCCTCAACTCTTTGAGTACCCACATAGTTTATGATGGCGCACATGTGCCCACTGCGACGCTGCTCCCAAGTGAAATTTCTAATCTTCGGAGAATCTCTCTCTGCTTGCTATTTAGGTTGACAGCCATCTCCTCCAGGAAGCCTTTCTGGATGATCTTTCCCAATGCTGAGCTAAGACCCTGTATTAATTTTCTAGAGCTGCCACGAAGAAGAGCCACAGGGTAGGTGGCTTGAACAGCAGAAAGGTGCGGGCTGGCGGTCCTGGAGGCCGGAAGCCCCGACCCGGGTGTCAGCTGCTTGATTCCTTCCGTGGGCTGTGAGCAGGACTTTGTTCTATGCCCCTCGCCTAGCTTCTATGGTCTGCTGGCGATCCTTGGGGTTCTGTGGTCTGCAGAAGCACCCCTCTAATATTTGCCTTCTTCTGCTCTCGGTCTTCTCTGTGTCTCTGGTTCCAAGGTTCCCCTTTTCATAAGGATTAGAGCCCACCCGAGACCCCCTTATACCCTGATTATCACCTCTTTAAAGACCCTATTTCCAAATAAGGTCACGTTGTGACATACTGGGGGCCGGGATTTCAACATACGACTTTTGGGGTGAACACAATTCAATCCTTCACAGAGCCCCTTTTCTGGATTTCCATCAAGCCCTCCGCTTGCCCTTATTTTCGATTGGTGGTTGACTGTTCAAAAGACTATGGGCTTCTTTGCAGAAGACATTGTGTTAGGGGCCGTGGACACAACCAGTGTTCCAAATAGAATGGCTGGAACATCTAGGAAATGAATGAATGAATGAATTAATGAATGAATGAAGTGAACAGGGCCACTGAGGCTACCCAAAACATTATGAATGAACTATGTACAGAATCACTTCAGAGTCAACTTAAACATGCATTTTTGTGTTTGTTCATATATACAAGGCTACGCAAACCCAAACCACTGCGCACATGACAGACACCTGCCAATCCCTCCTCTGCTATAAATCTGTCAGTTTTGTTGTTTTGTTGTTGTTGTTGTTGTTGTTGTTGTTGTTGTTGTTGTTGTTTTGCCAGCTTGGACTCAGGTCCTTCCCTTTTTTTCTCTTCTGTTTGCTTTTCTGAAAGCCTTCCTCTGTCCCCTCCCAAGTGGTTTCCCCGAGTCAGAGCCTTTTGGTAAATTCAGAGAACCTGGGGCTGGCCCGAGTCTAATGCTATTTCCATCGCTGTTTTTGTTGCTGTTGCTTTTGCAGAACTCCATGCACTGATGCCTCTCTTTCCACCAAGCGCTGCCCCCGGCACCTCCTTCCCTACTAGAGTCTCCCCAGTGGTGGTTTGGGCAGGGAGGGATACACTCTCAGCAAAATGTTGCCTGGAAGACCACAACCACCACCTCCCACATTACTTAGTCATTTTTCTAGAATGATTGCCCAATTCTTACCACAAATATCAGCACAGCAAATATAGAGACCTCAGAGCCAGCTGCTGTGAAGCATGGCTGCTTTGCTGGCCCGAGGTGCAGGTAACACTTTCAAACTCTTTCATTTCCATTTCGCTTGGATTACAAATGCTCAGAATAGTTGGGCCATCTCCAAATGTCTGTGCTTCATTGTCTATAACATCCTTATCTGCATTATTTGCATCTCTCAGAGCTTTCCCTACCTGTCCCAGTAGGGAAGGATGCTGGCCCTCTGCACGACAGATTCAAGGGCAGAAAGGGAGAGATGGCATACTTGCATGTGTGTTTGATTCTAAAAATTAAATACTGGCCTGATTCCTTAGGGATTAAGGCATAGATAGAAACAGCAGTCTGTTGAAAGCCACACATAGCTAATGTGAAAGATCTAGAGGGGCAGAACTCACAGCAACCGAACCCTGAAGCTAACTCCAGAAATCATGCTGAAAGGTAGGCATTCTGGCCCTTTCTCTGCAACCCTAGACAGGTTACTCTAGTTCCATTTCTCTTCTAAAATGGTAACATTAATAGTAGCTAACTAGCTGGTCATGGTGGTGCACGCTTGTAATCCCAGTACTTGGGAGGCTGAGACAGGAGGATCAAAGGTTCAAGGCCAACTTCAGTAACTTAGCAGGACCCTTTTTCAAAATAAAAAATAAAATAAGGCTGGGAATATGTCTTGGAGGTAGAAATTTCCCGTGGGCTCAATCCCTAGTATTAAAAAAAAAAAAATAGTAGCTAACTCTCGGGTCTCTGGTTTTGGGGGTTTTTTTGTTTTTTTGTTTTTGTGGTACTGGGGATTGAACTCAGGGGCATTCTACCTCCGAGCTATACCCCCAGCCCTATTTTTTATTCTTTTATTTTGAAACCGAGTCTCACTAAGTTGCTGAGTGCCTCACTAGGTAGCTGAGGCTGGCCACGAACCTGGATCCTTCGGTCTCAGCCTCCCGAATGCTGGGATTACAAGTGTGCGCCACCACACCCGGCTCTCTGGTTATTAAAGTAATAAGTCATGTTTAAAGTTTAACTCAGTGTCTAATGCCACATGATACCCCCTGAATAATTATTAGTCAATATTATAAATCTGCCTGGTTCACTGTCTGTACCCTTAAATACAAAGTCCAGGAAATTTAAATTTTTATAGTTTTTTTTTTAATTTTTACATTTTATGTTTTACAGGATTATGAATGATCAAAACAGTTTACCTTACATAGTTGTACACAATACATGGCAAAAACACAATAAAAATACAGGTGACATCTGTCTATTTTCTAAACATGTGCTATATCTGATCCCTTTAAACAGCTCCCACAACCACAGCTATATAGAAGCCACCATCACCATCAACCTAGACTATGAAAGTAGCACCATTGTAAATGGTACTCCTGCCTGTACACTTTCCTGCCTCCTATCGATACCTCACAGTGCAGCCAGGTGGCTCTTGTTCAAACATAGGTCAGACGCTGTTGTAGTGAGATATGGCATATCCCCTGAAGAACTCACGTATTAATGTTCAGAGATAATGTGATTAATAAGGGTTGGAACTCATGACTTAAATCCATTGTAATGGATTCACTGGGTGGTAACCTGGCAGGTGAGACATGGCTGGAGAAGGTGGGTCCCTGGAGGTGTGGCTGTAGGGACTGTGCTTCTGTCTCCTTGCTTGCTGGTTCTTGAGCTTCTGGCCTCCTTGATATGAGAGACCCTTACACTATCCCTCTCTCTGCTTCCCACTGCCATGCCTTGAGCTCCACAAACCCTGGCCTCATATTAACTGAACCCCAAAATCTCTCCAAAAACTGTGAACAAATAAATCTTCCTTCCTCTGTGTTGTGTGGTCAGTTGTTTTGGATTATAGCGTGTGAATACTGACTGGGACAGACCGTATCTCTCCTGCTCAAAATCCTCCCATTATGCTTAGTGTATAAAACAGAGCTATTTAGTAGATCTACTGGGCTCTGCCTGATCCAGGCTCAGACCACCCCTGACCTCGCCTCACTTATCCCCAGTCATACTGGCCTCCTCCCCATTCCTTAAATCCACCACAAGCATTCTCACCTCAGGGCCTTTGCACCTGCCATTCCCTTTGCCTGGACTCTCCCCAACATATCTGCCCATCTTCTGCCTCACCATGCTGCAGTCTCTGCTCACACGTTTCTCCATGGAGAACCTTCTATGGCCTGATACAGATAGGTCCCCCATAACTCGGCCTCTTGCTCTGTTTAAGTCTTCCTCATAGCTCTTGTCTGTCAGATATCATGTGCCTCTCTGTTTAATTATTTGGCTCTGCTTCTAGAATATAACTCCCTGAACACATGGGGGGAGGTTCTGTTTTGGTCTCTGCTGTGTTCTCAACTTCAAAACAGTGCCAGCCGGGCGTGATGGAGCACACTTGTAATCCCAGCATTTGGGAGGCTGAGACCGGAGGATCTGGGTTCACCGCCAGCCTCAGCTGCTTTGTGAGGCCCTCCGCAACTTAGTGAGACCCTGTTTCAAAATAAAGAATACAAAATAGGGCTGGGGCTGTAGCTCAGAGGTAGAATGCCCCCAGGTTCCATCCCCAGTACCACACACACAAAAAAAGTGCCTGTCACATACTTAAAAATCAGTATACACTTTCCAAATGAATATTTAAATGGCAGCTAGACACAAGTTACAAGGTCCATGATGGTAGTTATCTAAGTGGGAGAAGAAATACTAATAATGGGCAACCCATATTAAACACTTATCACATCCTGTTAGGCTTTTTGTTTTGTACTAGGGTTGAACCCAGGGGCATTCTATCACTGGGGCCTACCTTCAGCCTTTTTTATTTTTTATGTTGAAATAGGGTCTCACTAAATTGCTGAGGATCTTCCTAAGTTGCTGAGACTGGCTTCAAACCTGTGATCCTCCTGTCTCGGTCTCCCAAGTATTGGGATTACAGGCATATGACACCATGCCTAGCCCTGTTTGGGTATGATATATAATTTTATTTAACTCTTAAAGCAAAAGCCCCTTGCCTCTTTCTAGCTATATGATATTGGGCAATTATTCAGTTTTTCTAAGACTCTACATTTTTCTCTTTAAATTGCAGACAACAATGGTACCTACTTCAAATAAGATGATTCATTTCAAGTGCTTGTAACACAGTACCAGAAAAACAATGCTCTCTCAGTAAATGTTAGGCAAATCCATTGTTAAGTTAGATACAGAATATCCTCTGAAGAATGCATGTGTTGATGCTCAGAGTTGATGTAATTAAATCATGAGAGCTGTAATCTCAACAGTGGGTGAATTTATTGTAATGGATTCACAAGGTGGTAACCTAGGCAGGCTGGAGAAGGTAGATCCCTGAGAGTGTGGCCTTAGGGACAGTGCTTTTGTCTACGAGTCCCCTTACTGATTGGCCCTCTCTTGCTGCTACCCTCCATGATGTGAGAGCAGAGCGCTTTCTCTCTCCCTCTCTCTGCTTCCTTCTGCCATGGTCTGAGCTCCACAGACCTTGTCTGACATGGACTGAACCCAAAAGTTTTGAAGAAATAAATCTTCCTTCCTCTAAGTTGTGTGGCAAATTGTTTTGGATTACAGCAATGATAATGTTGACCATGGTATCCATGATTCAGATTTCTCTCTTGTTTTACAGACAAGGTTGCTGAGTGTGTGATGAGGCCAAAAATCTCCCATTAACTGTAACAAATGGGAGGTCACCTAAGTGCAAGTAGGGGAGAATTCAGTAGCAGGGATGCAGTTTGCATGAGACAAAACTGGCTGAAAGGACCAGGGAAATAGCCCCAATTAAGCCAGACTCATCTAGATCCACTGTCTGGGAGGTCCATCCAGGGTGTGGAGACATGATATTTAGCAAAAGCAACATTAGTTTTTGGAGGTGAGGGCTCTGGTCCAAGGGCAAAAGCCAGCTGTTTTGGTTTATCCTTTCTCGTGATTCAATCAACAAACTCTAAGGCATCTACTGCATGCCATGAACTGTCCAGGGGACCGGTGGTCCTGGTGTCACAGGTAAGTGATTGTGAACTTCACAGATACAGAAACGTTAAACTAACCACACATCATGAAAGTGACACCTTTGCAAAAAAATAAAGTAAAAAAGGAGACCTGGTATGTGTGAAAGAAGGAAATGGGTAGAATACTACTAACCCAATACTGAGGATAAGTCCTAGGTGAGGGATTCCAAGAAAATCAAATTCTGAAAATATGTTATTGTAAGTAGTTTCCTATTTCCTCTGAACATGTTAGATGGCTTCCTATCCCGCGATGGTAACTAACTTGCTTATTTATAGTTACCCAGTCTCAACTTTAATCAAGCACCAGATTAGAAGTTGGGTATATTTCCATAAACCAAACGGAAAGAACCTCACACATGGCACAGCTGACAAGCAAACACATGTTAAACATACAATTTTAATAGAGATAAGTGCACTAAAGAATAAAAGGTGGTGTTGGGGAAGACTCTAAGTCCTTTGGAATGGCTAGTCAGGGTTTTTTGGAGGTATGACATTCAGCCAAAGCCTAAAGGATGAAAAGGAGTTAACCTGGTAAAGAGGAAAAAGTATCCTAGAATGAGGGAGCAGCACAATGAGACTGAAAATAAATACTCTGACCATTGCTTGGGACACCCACTGTGGTCCCTTCCAAAGACTCACGGTGTTGAATCAATAAGAGAAATTCCATTTGTTTTCCTTTCTCCCTCTTCAATCTCAAGCTTTCCTCAGACAATTATTAAGCGGGAAATAACTTTCAAAAGGAGGAGGAGGAGATATCTAATTGTTACCATGCTCAGTCAAGATCACCGTAGTCAAAATGACTACAATTCCAACTGCAAATCTTTCTTCCTTCCTTCCTTTCTTTCTTTTTTTTTTTAATCTTTGCAATAATTTGAATATACTTCGCCCTGACCAAACTCATCTTGAGGCCTAATTCCTCAAAGAGGCAGTGTGAGGAAGTAGAGTCTGGTGGAAGGTGTTTGGGTCAGGGAGCCAAGCCCTCATGAATGGATTAATGACTCTCTCTCGAGAGCGGGGACTTCAGCTCCAGGGGACTTCAGCTCCGTTTATCTTTCCACCTTGAGTTGAAGCAGCATGAAGCCCTCACCAGACACTGAGCAGACGCTAGCACCATCCTCTTGGACTTCCTAGGCTCTAAAACTGTGAGCCAAAATGAACCTTTTTCCTTTGCAAATGATCCAGTCTCAGGTAGTCTGTTGTAGCAAAGGAAACAGATGAAGACGATACTAGACCACCATATTCTAAACTCAAATGGCCTGAGACCAGAACCTACAACGTTTTCTGTGTCTGAACCCAAGGATTAGACTGTTGGTGCCCACATTTCAGCCTAGTGCCCTGGTGGAAAGAGGTAAACCAGGGGCTGTTCTTGAGGTGACAAAGCACATAGGCAGGGTTACTCCACCATCATCCCGTGCCCCTCTCGTCATGTACCCGACGCATTCCACATTCTGGCCTTCGGGGGAAAGTGGAGTAATAAAAGATAGAATTGATAGTTGGGGGAGAATATCTATTAAAATAAGAAGAACGAAAAAGAGGTCAGGGCAGGAAGAGAAAAAGAAAGGCTCAAGGAGGGGATGTTCCATAGTAAATTGTCCCTACTTACAATGGAAAGGAAGAAATGTTTAAATAATATGTTTCTGCCTTCATTTCTCTCCCAAGTATACATGTAGTCTCCTGGGCCCCCCATATACACATACTTCTATTTTTGAGCAGCCCATAGGAAGAGTTTTTTGCCCAAGTTCATAATCTACATTACGGTTTAATGCATCTATAAATACTAAATATTTTTATTCTGCTTTTTTTTTTTTCAATAACATAAGACAATGCCTCGTGCCCTCTTTTGGAAATGTAGTGGCATATTATGCCTCTCCAATGTGTCTTAGATGCTGCCAGAAACTTGCTGGGTTTCATTTATTTGAGTATCTGACTGAGAAAGCTCCTACAAATCTTTGATGGAAATAATCTGAACTGGAGCTTCCAGGGAAGCCAGCAGGCTCAAATCTCTCTGCTGGATTGGAAGGGTTTTTCAAATATTTCCTTCATGAGGGTCTGTTTTGATGTGATCTTTGCAGGGGGGAAGGAAGAGGGATGGAGGGAGGGCCGAGGATAAAAGAGTGGAAGGAAAGGAAGAGGGGGGAGGGAGGTCTTTGACGAGGAGGCTCACAGTGAACACTGGGGCTAGGGGATGAGGCATGGCCAGCTATGGCTTTGACATCAATCAAGACATTGTCACTGGCCTTCTGGGGACAGCTGCTCTATTCACGCGACACCCCCACCCCCCCATCCCACACAGGGCCAGTGTAGTGTTCTGAATGGTGGTTTATCAGCTGACAATGAGACCTATCCAAGTCCCTCCAAGTTCACCCTCCAAAGAGAGGAGGAATGGACATCGACACCAGCCTAAGAAAACACACAGTTCTAGTCGACACACAAATACAAATTCATACACGCACAGACCCTTGCTTTTCTGCTCCATTATCTCATTATTCTCATTATAGAGACAGCACTGGAGAATTAGAAAAGAATGCCCATTCTTCCAGGTTGGCAAGCCCCACCCGGCCCCTCGTCTAAACAATTGCTCATGGGAGCCTGGCCATTATTTGAGTATCTGACTGAGAAAGCTCCTACAAATCTTTGATGGAAATAATCTGAACTGGAGCTTACAGGGAAGCCAGCAGGCTCAAATCTCTCTGCTGGATTGGAAGGGTTTTTCAAATATTTAGGACCCCCTTCGGGTCCTAAATACTCCTCTGACGGGTGTGTGGTTTACACTGGATTCTAAAGAGAATATATCTGGTATCTCTGGATACAGTATTCATTATTTTATAGAGGAAAATGGGGGAAGGTAGAAACTGAATATCCCCCTTTTTTTTTCAAAACACTCTATTGAAATTTCCCAGCGTTAACAGAGTTTTTAATGTTTCAAGTGCCTATCTAGTTGCCTGTGCTTGCTAATGGATATTTCTATTGAATCCAAAGGAGAGCATCCTACATACTTCCGAAAGAAAAGTTGTTCTCTTACGGCGCTCCACGTACTAACTCAGAGACCTGACATTTCTGGAGGAGAAGGGACAAGTAATTTCATGATGATAAATGTTATAAGACAGATTCTCTGCTCGACGGAGCTCAGGAGCAATTTAAAAGGTAGATAAACAGTTCCAACATCTAATGGGTAAACAAATGTGGCAGGATAATTTATGGAGATGTTAATTTGTGATTTTTTTTCTTGCTCCTATAGGAGTCTGGAGAGATGGAAAGATATTGTCCTTCTCCCCGGCAAGCAGGTGGGCACATTCTGAGTCTAAACTCCTTTGTATCTCTGATTAACAGTGCCTCACTTTCATACCTCCACTCAAAGCTGACCAGCTCCCTTCACTGAAAAACTAGCAGCCTTCGCGAGCAGAAGACCCAGGGCCCAACTTTGGGGAGTTAAAATGGGAGGGGAATTCCCCCAAAATGTCATAGAGATGGGTTAGGAGATTTTATAAATGGTAGAGATTTGTGTACTGAATACTAGACTCCCCAGAGGTATAGGGCACCAGAAAAAATATGGGGAAAGTGGTTCCCAAGTTTCCCTGAATAGCTTCATATGAACCACCTTTGTCATAAGTAACCAATGTTGCGACCCCATGCCCAGGGTTAACCTTGGCCTCGAGGACTCTAAACCCGCACTGGGCCTGGCTGCACTCTCCAACTGTATATTCTGCTAAACAAACCTGGCTAGCTGCAAATTTTTTACATCTCTTCCATACAGAGATAGGCAGTAGGAGATGGGGATGTAGCTAAGTGGTAGGACATTTGGCTAGTGTGAGCAAAGCCCTGGGTTTCATCCCCAGCACACAGAGAGAGAGGGTGTGGGGAGTCTACATTCCTCCATCCAAAAGCCATCACAAAATCTGGGAAAATTTTCTGATAGGACTTGCTCTGGCCCATTGACCCAAGTGAAAGATTGAAAAATGTTTGCTTAGTCAGGCATGATGGCACGTGCCTGTAATTCCAGTACTTTAGAGGATGAAACAAGAGGATTCCAAATTCAAAGCCAGCCTCAGTAACTTATTGAGAAAATTGAAGAGTAACTGAGAAGTAACTTAGTAAGACTCTGTTTCAAAATAAAAAAATAAAATGGGGCTATGGGTATAGCTCAGAGGTAGAATGCCCCTGGACTCAATCTCTGTAGCAAATTTATAATAACAATAATAATAATAATAATAATAATAATAATAATAATAATAATGCTTGTTTATTTGGGCTTATCATCTCTTGCCACTTCTGGAATACAGTCCCATATAGCTTAGAATAACTGACTATATTCTGAACAAACACTGCCCAGTTGTCCACACTACCAGAGCCAGCCAGTAGACATGGGAGTGAGGCCGCCTGGGACCAACATGCCCCCCGGTGGCCCATCCTGCCATGTCTAAATGTTTGCTCAACATCTCCTCTCCAGTGATGGGACCCAACCCCCAGTGAAAGAGTGGTAGGAAGTAGGATCTTCAGGCAGTGAGCAGGTCCCAAGGGTGGCCTCGTGAATGGGATGAAGGGTGGAGCCCTCATAAAAGAGACCCCAGCATTCTAGGTCTTCCTAAATGGCTGCACAGTGCTCCTCAGCAGCCTCGTGGCCCCAGGAAGCCCAGGTGCCATGGGGGCTACTGCAGCCTGGGAGGCACACCTTGGCAGTGCCTACACGGTGCCACCCACAGGTGCAGTTTTATTCAGAGAGATTTAAATAGTAAGAAAAACTCATACATGTTTACCATTTAACTACCATTTTCGGTACTCTTTATTCCTTTAGGTAGACTGAGGTCTCCATCTTTCATCTGGTACCATTTTCCTTCTCTTTGAAGGACCTCATTTAACCTTTCTTTTTGTATGTGTATGTGGAACTGGGAATTAAACCCTGAGATGCTTTACCACTGAGCTACATCCCCAGCCCTTTTTATTTATTTATTTATTTATTTATTTATTTATTTATTTATTTATTGAAACAGGGTCTAGCTAAGTTACAGTGCATGGGCCTCAAACCTGTGATCCTCCTGTCTCAGCCTCCGGAATACTGAGATTCCAGATGTGCGCCAACACACCGGGCTTTCCTTTAACACTTCTTGTAATGTGAGACCAACAGCTGATGGACTCTCAACTTTTGCTTGTCTCAAAAAGTCTTTATTCCTCCTTTGTTTATAAAAAAGAATTTTTGTAGGTATAGAATTGTATGATGAGCCGGGCGTGGTGGCGCACACTTGTAATCCCAGCAATTGGGAGACTGAGACCAGAGGATCCGGGTTCGCGGCCAGCCTTGGCTACCTAGTGAGGCACTCTGCAACTTAGTGAGACTCGATTTCAAAATAAAGAATAAAATAGGGCTGGGGATATAGCTTGGAGGTAGAATGCCCCTGAGTTCAATCCCCAGTACTGCAAAAAAAAAAAAAAAAATTGTATGATGAAAGTTTTTTTTCTTTTAGATCTTCAATGATGTCCCTCCACTCTCTCCTGGCTTTGTTTCTGATGAAATACGCTGCAGTTCTTATCTTTGCTCATAACGTATCTCCTTTCCTCTGGCTCTTACGCTTTTCTCATGGTCGCTTGTTTTGTGCATCTGGCCCTGTGTCTTGGTATAATTTTCCTCGTATTTCTAATACTTAGAGTCGGTTGCATGTCTTGGATCCATAGGTTTACGGTTTTCACGTAATTTGTCAATTTCTCGTCCTTTAGTTCTTCTGATGTTTTTATTCCCCTCCCCCACACCACACCGCCCTGTGCTTCCAGCAGGGACTCTGGTTAAATGTGCATTCATTCACCTGAAGTTACCACGCAGCTCACTGATGCTCTATTCATTTTTTCCGGGTTGTTTTTTGATGGTTGTTTTGGTTTTTGGTGTCTCCATCTTATTTAAGCTGGATTATATTGCTATGTCTTCAAAATCATTAATAATGTTTCTGCAATGTGTTGTCTGATGTGAATCTTTTCCAGTGTGCATTCTACCTCAGGGGCTATCGTTTTTATCTCTAGATGTTTGATTTGGGTCTTTTCATATTTCACATGTCTCTAATATATTCAGTCTTTCCTGTAGCTATTTGAACATATGGGATACAGCTACGACTATTTTAATGTCCTTGTCTGCTAAATTTAACACCTATGTCAGTTCTGAGTTCCTTTCAATTAATTGATCTTTTCCTCTTCATTATGGATCAGAGTTTCTTCTTTGTGTTATGAATTTGCAACTCAACCAAATCTTTATAAAAGATATTCACCTCATCATTATTTTAATAGGAAAAATGGAAATGGCTCATCAGTCAATAATGGACTAAGTTAGAAATATAACTATGATGAAATGTAAATATGATGAGATAGGCAGATGATAAAGAGAATGAGATTACTCCATGTTTATGAATCTGGACAGTTCAATATAGATTACAAAAAAGTAAGGTACATATAGGCTTTTGGTGCTCATGTGCATATTACACTGATTTATGTATTTTTAATTCTGCTGGTATGCAAAAAAAAATAATAATAGCTTTTTTTTTCTGGTACTGGGGATTGGACCCAAGGCATTCTATCTCTGAGCTATACCCCCAGCCCTATTTTATTTTTTATTTTGAAACAGGGTCTCACTAGGTTGCTGAGAGTCTTACTCCATTGCTGAGAGTGACCTTGAACTTGTGATCCTCCTGTCTCAGTCTCCCAAGTACTGGGACTACAGGCGAGCACCACTGTGCTTGGCTTAGTAGTTACTTTTAAGGATAGCAGGGTTAAGATTTTTTAAGTCTTTGTTTTCATTGAGTATTTGCATTTTCTTTCCATGTCTATGTTTTATTTCTGATTTTTTTTTCCCCTGTAGTACTGGAGGCTAAACCCAGGGCCATTCCACCTCTAAACCACACCCCCATCCCTCTTTTATTTTTACTTTAAAACAGGGTCTCACTAAGTTGCTAAGGGCCTCGCTAAATTGCTAAGGCTGGCTTCAAACCTGTGATACTCTTGTCTCAGCCTTAATTCTGACTTTTATTTCATTTTGTTAATTTTTTGTCTTTCTATAAAAAATAGAGTTACAGGTCATTTCTCATTCCCTGACTCTTTTATAAATTTAAATAAATCATAAAAGAATTGCCTAGCAGTATGGACAGATCCAGATTCTGTGGAAGTTGAGGTTTAAACAGTCTGGAAGACTCTCTGTGAGAGAAAGCATACAGACATATCTTTCACAAATACTCAAAACCAGGACTGGGTGAAGGGCTGTTCTCTTGGAAGAGGCTGAGCAAGCGAGAGATTTGGGAGGTCTTGCTTCCTTCCATTCCGGATCCACCTGCAAATATCCACAGAACCCATGCCTCTTCATAGAAAAGGTGAGGCAGTGACTAAGCTTGTTAAAGAACAAAGAAGTAAGAAGAGAGGAATAGAGACTAGGAAGAGAGAAAAGGAATGAGGATCCAGACCCCTAATGACTAGGATCCATGCAATGCTTCTAATAGAGGTTCTGTGCTGTGGCATTGCCAGGTACTATGTCATTAACTTTCCCTACATCCTCTGAATAATAAAATAATAATAATAATAATAATAATAATAATAATAATAATAATAATAATAATAATAATGGCAGCAAATGCTTTATTGTGCATGCCATGTACACAATAATCAGATCTGAATAAGTCCGTCAGTCCTCCCACCCTGCCCCACAGGATGCGCAGGGTCAGCACCATCAACCATAGGGAGCTCATTAGCATATCATTATAATATGGGGAAACTGAATAGTGGAGTTAGAGCTTGCCCAAGCTGGTCAATGGTAAAGCAGGAATGAGGCTGAGGCAGTCCGGCTACAGAGCCCGTGACCCTAACCCCACTGCTGAGCTGCTCCACCTGGCGCCATTTTGCTATATTAAAACCAGTGAGTGCCTGTCACAGAGTATCAGGTTCCATTCAATATAAGAAAAAGAAAAAGAAAAGATGGCTAAGAAAGGACACCCCAAAATAAAAGAGGCTCCCTCAGGAGGTGGTGAGTTCCCTGTCATAGGAAGTGTTCCATACACGTTCTTTTGACCAGGAAGGCCACCCGATTTGAAATGACAACATTTTCCACATCCCCCGCCACCCCTGGCTTCCTTTCCTATTTTATCATTTCCGTAGCTGTACCACCTTCAGACACATCACACGATTTAGCTGTGTGTGTGTGTTTGTTATCTACATTTCTCTATTCCCATGCAAGCTCTGGGACAGCTGGGGGCTTTATCTGATTTGCTCACTGTTGAACCTTCAGTAACTAGCACATGGCAGTCAGCCAATAAATAATAGTTGAATCCATCACTCAATCACATGGCAGGTGGAAGCCTATGACCTCTAAGGTCCCAGCCAGTGCCAGGGTTGGAGCTTACACTCGGGGACTTCCTTCTTCTCCCTCCTACTCCCTTTCCCACCCCCGCCCAAGAAAACCACTTACCCCATTTCTACTTACCATAATTCTTCGAAGAGAATGGGCATCCTCTGCCACATATCTGAGAGATTAATAACACCAGTTGCGACCCCTGTCCAGCAGATGTTGCACATCCAGCTCTAACCTTGGCCTGCCCGGCGTCTGCTGGCGAGGAGTCCTCTAGCCGTGATTGGTTATTAAATCTTAATCACAGCCTTCTCCTGCAATCAAGAGCTTTGATTAACTCCATTCACAAGCCTGCAAGTTCAGAAACGAGGAGGTGGGAGTAGAGAAATCAGAGGGTAGCCGTCATTCAGAGCACTACAACTTGCCCAGAGAAGCTATGTCATTTCTTCACAGCCCCTGAGTGATGGTGACAGGCTGGGATGCTCACTCTCCCGCCCTCTTGGAGACTTTTCTGCTCGGAGCCCCCTGCCAGTCACTGCTCCTGGGGAGAACCCATCGCCAAGAGAGGGTCCAATACGAAAACGTCACCCAAGAGTACACCTGCACCAAAGGCCTAATGTTCCTTTACCTAAGTGCACAGCCTCTCTAAAATATCTAAAGGTTGCTTTCAGCTTCCTTAGCAGACTCTCATCGTGATGCTGAGGCCCAGGCCAAAGCTCTCTGTTCCTCTTCGCTGTTCTAGAAGCCCAGCACCATCTGGGATGACATTTCATTTTCTAACCTTGCCAAGAAAAGTAAACTAGCCCTGGCTAAGTCGTTTATGTTGAAATATTGGATGGTCACTCAGAGTTTCCTGTGATCTCATCAAGTTCCTATTATTCACAAGGACAGAATATCTCTCATGTGTTGGAAGAAATATAGTTAAGCCGGGCGTGGTGGCACACCCCTGTAATCCTAGTACTTGGAAGGCTGAGATAGGAGGCTCCAAGGTTTGAGGTCAGCCTCAGCGACTTAGCAAGACCCTGTTTCAAAAAAAAATAAAATAAAATAGGGCCAGGCAGAATGCCTCTGGTTCAATCCCCAGTATGAGGACAGAGAGAGAGAGAGAGAGAGAGAGAGAGAGAGAGAGAGAGAGAGACAGAGAGACAGAGAGACAGAGAGACAGAGAGGAAGAAGAAGGAAGAGGAGGAGGAGGGGGAAGAAGAGGAAGAAGAAGAAAAGGAAGAAGAAGAAGAAGAAGAAGAAGAAGAAGAAGAAGAAGAAGAAGAAGAAGAAGAAGAAGAGAGGAGAGGAGGAGAGGAGAGGAGAAGAAAGGAGAGAAGAGGAGAGGAGAGGAGAGGAGAGGAGAGGAGAGGAGAGGAGAGGAGAAAAATGAGAATATGGTTTAACTCCGTTTGTCCAAAAGGGGTGCCATCATTCCTGGACCCCAGTGGAGGCCTAAAACCATAGACAGTACAGAATCCTGTATATAATATATGTTTTCCTATGCATGCATACCTATGATAAAGTTTAATTTATAATTTATAAACTAGGCACAGTAAGAAGTCAACAACAACAGTAAAATGGAACAATTATAACAATATACTGCAACAAAATTTATTTAAAACCTACGAACTATTTCTGGAGGTTTCCATTTAACATTTTTGGGCTGAGGTTAACCAGGAGTAACTGAAAGCTTGGCGGTGGGGGGCTACTGCATGACCTTCAAAAGGGTGGCATGCAAGCTGGTCATTGAACCACAAGGCAAAGCGGTAACTCAAGCAAGGTCCCCCAGAGCATCGAGGAGCGGCGGACACCTTATCCGGAGGGAATTAGAAAAGCACTGGGGAAAAGAAGCTTTGGAGATGAGCCCTAAACAGGGAGACGGATTTCAACAGGTGGAGATGGGGCGTGCATCTAAAATGTTCCTCCAACCTTCGCAAACATTCACACCTTTGGATTTTCCACTAGAATGTGCCGGGCCTAATTAATTCCGCTGCAGCCCCTCATCTGCTCCCTTCTCCGTGCTGAGACGGGAACAACACGTTCCTACCTCCACCCACTGGCTGGTAGAGGAGTGTGTGATGCCTTTGAGCAGAAGAGGCAGTATCAAGAGGCTTAGTCACAAATTCTTCTTCTTAAATAGCTTTATTGAGATTATCACTAACAAATAAGAATGGTATATATTCCCAGTTTTCCGTGCGATGTTTTAATGCACGCATACACTAGGCAGAGGTCACGCCTGGTCAGAGAAAGCATGGAGTTTCAGTTCCAGACTGGCAGGTGGCCTTGGAGGTAAGATGCCGTTCTCCATCCTCAGAAAAGAGCCCTGGCTGTCGGATGCCCTTACACCATAATAGGCCTACACCAAGGAAGTTTGGCAAGATTGTTCAGGCAGGACACCCTTATGTTTAGATGCATCCAAAAGGCATCAATTGTTAACTACAGCTCACTGTGCCCAGAGCGCAGGTCTCACAGAGCATCTGGCCTTAGTGGAGTCTTACTTTGTATTCAGCTTCCCAGCTGGGCTGAGTCATCACAAGGTCGAAGCAAGTACCTGCAATTGAGCTGTCTAGGAGACGCAGCCCTCTGCCCTGGCTGTCACTTCTGCCACACACAGCTTTCATCTGAGCGACTCCAGAGAAGGCAAAGATACGCTGGTGCTCCTGTGTTTATTAATTAGCTCTCCATTTAAGACATTGTCATCAACAATTGAGTAAATGTTAATGGTCCTTCTCGTGTCACTTGAAATCGTGATAGTGTTTATTCAGACAGCATACATTATGTCTAGAACATACTACCAGGACGAAAAGCAAATGCATTATGCAACGTTGCCCCTAATTGCAGCCTGCGGGCACCCAAGGGCTTGTGAACATATTTTCAGGGAGCTGCAAGTTCTCTAATGTTTTCTTTTTCCGTGTGTGTTTTCATTTCAGAGCTTATATTAATGTAAATATATCCTCTGGGTAATCACCTTCTGACCAACGATCTCTCCAGGTTTCATTGCCCATGCTTGCAGTCATGTTTCTAGTTATGTTGGAGATTAGAAGTATCCAGCTAACAAGAAAAGAGTGAGATCCGTCCAGAAATAAAGCACAATCACTAAGTAAAAACAAAATAATGCTAAAATGACTCCCCATACAAATGAAGGCCCGTCGTGGTTTACACAGAAGGAAAATGGTGGGAAAGTGGATTAACCACACAGCCTGTGGGGATACAGGCACAGAAAACTTTTTGCCAAATCCAGGTGGTAGGTTAGCTTTTCATCACTGTGACCAAAATAGCTGGCAAAAACAATTGAAAGGAGGAAACGTTCATTTTTGCTCATGGTTTCAGAAGTCTCAGCCCAAGGTTAGCCAACTCCATTGCTCTGGGCCTGGGGGTGAGGCAGAACATCATGGCAGAGGGCATGGTGGAGGAGAGCTGCTCCACTCATGACAGCCGGGAAGTAGAGAGAGAGAGCCTGGAAAGGGCCAGGGACAACAGAGAATCCCCAAAACACACTTCCTGCAGCCATGTCCCACCTGCCTACAGTTTCTACCATCATCCAGTAGTCCATTCAAATTTTTAATCCATCAAATGGATTAATCCCCTGATGCAATTGGAGTCTTCACGATCCAACGACTCCCCAAAGCTCCACCTTTTTGCACTCTACTGCATTGGGGCCAAGACTTCCACACGAAAGCTTCTGGGCAATATCTGAGATCCAAAGCATGACAGGTGGAGACCAGCAGCCTAGCTACAGGAAAATAGCACCATCCTACACATTCAATCAAGGCTGCCAACTAGTCATTGTTTAAATTTTCACTTGTATTGGCTTTATGAACTTTATGTTGATGAATCATTTTATAATAAACATAAGGATATTATCTCTAGCTTTGTGTTTGCACATATTTAGGTAAGGTAATCAAAGTGTAAAAATAATCGAAGTCAAAAGTAAAAATTCAAAATTTTATTATCCTTTTAAGAAATAATGAAGAAATTTGAGACATAATGAAGTAAGCCTAATTCTTTCTATTTGTCTGAAATGTGGGCTACATTAGTAAGTCAGGATCCCTATTTTTCAAACCATGCTAGTTAAAAGAGAAGAGATGAGCCAGGTGTGGTGGTGCACGCTTGAAATCCCAGTACTTGGGAGGAGACAGGAGGATCGCAGGTTCGTGGCCAGCCTCAGCTACTTAGTGATGCCTTCCGCAACGTAGGGAGACTCTGTTTCAAACTAAAGGATAAAAAATAGGACTGGGGGTGTGACTTGGAGTAGAATGCCCCTGGGTTCAATCCCCAGCATGAGAGAGAAAGAGAAATTTTGTATATGAAAGCAAACATGATCAAGGAATGAGGGGTTCAAATCCCAGGTATGCCACTTGCAGGCTGAGGGAACAGGACAAGCCCCTCTCACTGTTCTGGGCCTTGGTTTTATCATCTGTGAAATATAAGCCTTTGCCGAGCATGGTGGTCCACACTTGTAATCCCAGTACCTGGGAGGCCAAGACAGGAAGATCCCAGGTTCAAAGACGGCCCCTAGAAATGTAATGAGGATCTCAGCAACCTAGTGATACTCTGTTTCCAAATAAGAAATAAAATCAGCTCTGAGGTAGAATGCCCCTGAGTTCAATCCCAGTACCAAAAAAGAAAAAAGAAATATATGCCCTTTTTTTTTTTTTTTTCCGGCTTCTTTTCAACTCTGGTATTTTATGATTCTGTATTTCTCCTTCCTTCTGAAGTTAACCAGCAATCTCTGGCTCACAGAAGCCTGCCCCCTGCTGGCCGTCGCCCATGGCTGCAGCTCTGACATCTACAGAATGTGAAGGTGAAGTTCCTTCCATGAGATCTCTCTGGAAAAGTCAGGGCCCCTAGTTTGCTTCTTTTTTCCCGTCCTCTTTCCTTATTTCCTTCCTTCACAGATTCTTCCACTGGATTCAAGTAAATGCTGACTCTGTCCTCCAGAGTCGGCTTCATCTCTGCACCATTCTTAGAAAATAGTGACCATGTCTATACTCTATCACCCCCAACAGTTGGGTTTACACCACCAGACCCCACCTGGCCTGGTCATTGCTGACTGGCAACTTAGGGGCCGCTAATCCTTCAGCTACACAGCGGCCTGTGCGTGACCAGAGGGAAGACGAGAGCTGCATGGTGTTCAGCCTCACCTCTGAATTGCTCAAATCTTAGAGCGGTGCGGGGGCACACCCAAAATCATCCCCAGGGATCCCCACCTCCTGGAATTCATGTCTTGGTGCCATCCTCTCCCACAGTGAATTCGACTGGCCTGTGTCATCAATAACATGTTATTATATAAATGACAGCCTGTGACTTCCACGGCTGGCTTAGTCTAGCACAGTGGACACCAAGACATGTCCAGCTCCTGGTCCAAGGAAGTTCCAGACTGGTTCCCAAACTGGGTAAGCCTAGGAAAGCACCGCCTGACCATTTGGATGTCACTGATGACTACTGTTCCAATATCTCATACCAGTTGCAGTAAATAATACGACCTACCAAATACTTTTGAGCATGTCCTTGTAAACAACAGGGAGGGGGCTTCCACTGAAGGTTTCTGAACAGCTCTGGTAACCACTCTGCAGAGACAGGATGGACCTCCGCTCTGCACTGGGATTTGGATATTGCATTTGTCAGTTTTTCATCACGATGACCAGAATGTCTAACAAGAACAGCTCAGAGGAGGAAAGGCTTATTTTGGCTCCTGGTTTCAGAGCTTCAGGCCATGATTAACAGGTTCCAAGGCAGAAACATCAAGGTGGGAGGTTGTGGTGGGGGAAAGCTACTCAGCTTGTGACAGCCAGGAGAGGGAGAGAGGGAGAAAGAGAGGAAGAGAGAGAGAGAGAGAGACCAGGGACAGATAGAGTCCCCAAGGTTACACTCCCCAGCCACTGTTCTCACCACATCCCAGTAAATACATTCAGATTATTAACCCATCAATGGATTAATCCACTGCTAAGGTTGAAGCTCTCATGATCCAGTCATCTCACCTCTGAACATTGAAGCATTGCCCACACATGAGCTTTGGGGGGACATTCCAAATCCAAACCATTGCAGATGTCAGGACTGAGCTGGCCCAAGAATGGCTTGAGAAGGCGGGAAAGGAGGCTGGGTTTGGACTGTGATTGGGTGGAGCTGGCTTGATTCAACTGCTGGTGCAGGAGGGAGGGCAGAGGGACTTTCCTATCAGCTCACCCAGATATAGAGCTCAAGGGAAAGGGAAGAAAATGAGGCTTAAAAGCTGTCAACAAGCCAGGCGTGGTGGCACACGCTTGTAATCCCAGCATTCGGGAGGTTGAGACCGGAGGATCCCAGTTTGCGGCCAGCCTCAGCTACCTAGTGAGGCACTCCGCAACTTAGTGAGACTCGGTTTCAAAATAAAGAATAAAAAATAGGGCTGGGGGTATAGCTCGGAGGTTGAACTCAGGGGCGTTCTATCCCCAGTACCAAAAAAAAAAAAAAAAAAAAAAGATTAAAAAAAAAAAAAGCTGTCAACAGTGAAACAAAACAAAACAAAAAATTTGAGTCAGACTCTTTATTACAACTTTTAACTGAAAATAGTTTGTATCTGTATTGCATTTTCTATTTTTCAAAGAATTCTATGTTTTTTTCATAGGAAGTCTGATTGAAATGAATTCAATTTAAATGTCTAATCCGGGTGGCTCTTTCCTACGGAAATATCTTTTTATTTGACATTATCTTGCTAGAGTGTTCAGGAACCCAGTTACACATCATAGAGTTCATAGGATGACAGAGATGCATACCATGTCAAGAATCTAACATCTTATGATCCATTTCTTGTCATATCAGAAAGCCAAATGGCAATATTATTTTTGCCGGCGTCAACTACAACAGATGCTGGTTTAGTCACAGTGTAATGGAACATCATTAATCCAAGAAGCAAATCAGGACTGTGTGGAGAATAGAAAGACAGCAGCTACCACCAAAGCCATGTGACAACATAAAAATTAACATTCTAATAGTGCTTTGTGATTTAAAAACTGATCGATACTGTGTTATTATCTGTCACCCTGCAGTAGAACAAAGCTGGATGGCAATGGAGATGACCTTCAGGGCAACAGTGTCTGGCACACAGCAGGTGGGCATGGACAGACACACCTACAGGTGGGTGAATCCGAAGAGGTCCAAAGGAGCTGAAACTCGAACCTAATTTTTAGTTGTTGTTGTTTTCTCTAGATAGTAAACCTCAACCTCTTATCTGGCATGGTGGTACACATCTGTAACCCCAGTACTTTGGGAAGATGAAACAGGAAGATGGCAAGTTTGAGGCCAGCCTCAGCAACTTAGTGAGACCCTGTTTCAAAATAAAAATGTCTGAGCTGGGCATAGCGGCGCATGCTTGTAATCCCAGCATTTGGAAGGCTGAGACCAGAGGATCCGGGTTCGTGGCCAGCCTCAGCTACCTAGTGAGGCACTACACAACTTAGTGAGACCTGGTTTCAAAATAAAGAATAAAAAAATAGGGCTGGGGGTATAGCTCGAAGGTAGAATGCCCCTGAGTTCAATCCCCAGTACCGCAAAAAAAAAAAAAAAAATGTCTGGGGTTATAGTTCAGAGGTAGAATGACCTTGGATTCATTCCCCATTACAAAAAAAGAGGGGGAAAAAAGGAAAAAAGAAAGAATAAAACCCAACCTCTTAGATGGGCATAATGGCACATTCCTGTAGTCTCAGTATTTTGGAGGCTAAGACAGTAGAGTCACAGGTTTGAAGCCAGCCTCAGCAAGACCCTCAACAACTTAATGAGACCTTGTTTCAAAATTAAAAAGTAAAATAGGGTTGAGGTGTGACTTGGAGGTAGAATTACCCTGGTTTTAACCCCCTAGTACCTAAAAAAAGAATAAAACCCAACCTCTTAACCATTACACTCACTAAAACAAGAGCTGAACTCTTGGCCAGAAAAGAACCTTCCGTAGCCACTCCACATCATGCAAAGCTGCCTGGGGTCAACTCTGTAGGGACCGGCCTCAGGGGCTGCTCACCAATGTACCCACCATTTCTAATTGGACTTAACACAAACAAGCACCTCTTAGGAAAGTTAT
The DNA here is from genome assembly GCA_004027655.1 of Graphiurus murinus. Classification (NCBI taxonomy): domain Eukaryota; kingdom Metazoa; phylum Chordata; class Mammalia; order Rodentia; family Gliridae; genus Graphiurus; species Graphiurus murinus. The sequence goes on along the minus strand of PVLC010005348.1, from coordinate 832 downwards.
CATTCCCCTTGGATAAAATATTTATATTTTAAAATTCTTCCAGGAAGATGGCGACGGAGTGAGACACGTCTCAAGAGCCGCTGTGAGCTCGATTCAAACCAGCCATGGATCCAGCTTTTTAAAAGAAGAAAAAGAGCAACAAAAAGGTGAAAAACGCTGCGAAAACTGGAATACAGCTGAGCAGAACCCAGAAGGCCGACCAGGGAGAGCAAAGAAGCCCGTCTCCGTGGCCCCGGCGCCACGCCGCCAGGCAGAAGCCACCATTGAGCCGGCCCCCGGAGTGGAGTCTACTAAGAAAGAAATATACAACAACCCTCTGCACCCCACCGGCCAGAGCTGAAGTGAGCGACTCCTGAACTCCTCATCCTAGCCAGGCGGCATTTCGAGGCACCTTCGACAGAGACCAGAACGCGTGGTACGACCAGCTTAAGCCCGCGCAGGACCACCCCAGCTCACCTCTCCTCACGGAGCCGGAGCAGAGATAACTGCACCCCAGGGCTTGGGTCAGGACTGCCGCAGGAACAGCTTCTCGACGGAAGCGGGGAGAAGCAAATCGGCCCAAGGGTGAGTGGGGAAACGGGCAGCTGGCTGGAGTCTGAGGAGCAGACCAGGGAGAACCGGGGAGTCGGCGCATGCGCAGCAGTAGCAGCCGCCATCTTGTCAGCCGCCCACAGCAGCAGAAATCTGCCCAAAAGACCTGCAGAGGCCAAACCAGGTCTGTTCTTACAAACTTGCAGGGATTTTTATTTTGCTACTTGCTGACGTTGCTTGTTTTCTGGGGTTTTTTGCTTTGTTTTGTTCCGTTTTTACTCTGTTTTCACTTTGCATTGCT